>VWZI01020958.1:33136-43619 GCA_013396835.1 Psilopogon haemacephalus | reverse complement strand
CTCTGCTGTGAGCAGAGACCGAAAGAGTTGGGGCTGTGCAGGCTGGAGAAGAGGAGGCTCCCAGGGGACCTTCTGGTGGCCTTGCAGGATCTGAAGGGGGCTACAGAAAATCTGGGGAGGGACTTTTTAGGCTGTCAGGGAGTGACAGGACTAGGGGGAATGGAGCAAAGCTGGAGGTGGGGAGAGGACTAGGGGGAATGGACTAGGGAAAGCTGGAGGTGGGGAGATTCACATTGGAGGTGAGGAGGAAGTTGTTGAGCATGAGAGTGGTGAGAGGCTGGAATGGGTTGCCCAGGGAGGTGGTTGGGGCTGGTTCCAACCAGCACAGTCTGGAAACGACCTCGGTCCCACGCTCCTTGTGTGACAGGGCTGCCCACAGGGCTGGGAGGCACTGGTGAGAGAGTCCCTGGGAGCAGAGCTGCCAGGGGCACAGGCTCAGCACCAGCTGCCCCTCTGCAGGGAGCCAGCTGCTCTGCCTGGCAGAGGCTGCATTGCAGCGTGGTCGATGTCGTTGAGTAACCACAAGATGTTCGGCTGCAACAGCAGTCCCTGCTGACCAGGAGGTGCTTAAATCAGGGCACTGAAATTCTATATTGTGGTTCATGACAATGAACTTTATTGATCCTGTCTACACCGAGGAGCCTGGTCTGGGGAAGCATCCGAACATGCACAGTGCTGTGGGGCAGCAGTGTCTACTTTCTCTGGAGGAGGTCCAGCAGAGGGCTGTGAGGATGCTGAGGGGACTGCAGTACTGCCTGGGGAGGAGAGGCTGAGGGACCTGGGGCTGCTTAGGCTGAGAAGGAAACACAGAGAGAGGATTTAATCAACGTTTGTAAATCTGTGAGGGCTGGGGGTGAGGAGAGGGGACACAGGCTCTGCTCACTGCTGCCTGGGATAGGTCAAGGAGCAATGGATGGAAGCTGCAGCACAGGAGGTTGCAGCTCAAGACAAGAGGCAACTTCTTGCCTGTGTGGGTCCCAGAGCAGTGGCACAGACTGCCCAGAGAGGTTGTGGAGACTCCTTGTCTGGAGCCTGGGGAGGGACTTTTGAGGCTAGCAGGGAGTAACAGGACTAGGGGAAATGGAGCAAAGCTGGAGGTGGGGAGATTCAGATTGGCTGTGAGAAGGAAATTGTTCAGCATGAGAGTGGTGAGAGCCTGGAATGGGTTGCCCAGGGAGGTGTTCAGGGCCACCTCACTGGAAATATTTAAGGCCAGGCTGGCAGAGGCTGTGGTCAGGCTGCTCTAGGGTAGGGTGTCCCTGGGCATGGCAGGGGGGTTGGAACTTGGTGATCCTTGTGCTCCCTTCCAACCCTGACTGATTCTATGATTCTATGTAGATAGAATCGTAGAATGGTTTAGGTTCCAACCTCTGACATCCTATGCTCTTGGTCAGATAATTTGAAGACCATTAGAGGAAGGAGGAGGCAATGTCAGACCAAAGGTGAGCGAGGAGATGATTAGCAATTCTTTAGCTTCTTAGGAAGCCAGGCTAAAAATAGCAGCAGGCTGAGAAAGCAGCAGACTATGAGCTGCCCTGAATTATGCCCTGAAGAGGTCTGTCTGCAGCATCACTGAAGCAAAGGTGGGTGGGGAAATCCTGCTTGAAAAACAAAACAAAACAAAACAAAAAAACACAAAAAAAAACCCACAAAAAAAACCCCCACAAAACTGCTCGGAAATTAAGTTCATCAGGGGGAAGGGAGTGCTCGCTATTATCTCATCTACTCCCTGGCCTCGGGAAGGACATAATTGCATTTCATCTTAAGTGTAAGGAAAAGAGGGTGAGCCACCCCCTGCCTTTGATCACTTTAGGATGCTTTGCCAGGGAGAACCGCTGTCTCCCCCTATAGAGTGATCCCTATCGCAGGCTAATGAGCCTGCTAATGAGGATCGCTCAGCTGCCCATCGCTCCCCAGCTCCACTCGGTGGAGCAAAGTGTGTAAAATTCCGTCCCCCGAGGCAGAACCAGCAGAGGGGGACCAAGGCTGGGGCACCCTGGGGTCAGGTTGGATGTAGTCACAGGGCTTGACTGTGCTGATAAAAAAAAAAAAAAAACTGTATTGCTTCGCTGCAAAACTCTGATTTGCTCCTTCCCTCTTGCTACAAGGCAAGGGCAGGAATATGTTCTTCCTCCTCCCTCCCACCACCAGCAAAACTCATTTGGATGCAAGCAGGAATTTCTTCTGGTGCTGTTCCTGGCTCTTCTCTTCGACAGGCAGCAGAGTGCTTATTAGGACAGATGCAGGGAACATGAGAGAAGCCTGACCACATTCCCAGTGTCAGCCAGGGAAAACTCAACCAAGTGTCTGCCCACCCTGCACTGAAGCCTTTGCCAGTCTTCCCAGGCTGTTCAAGCAGAGCTGAAGCTCAAGCAATGCTTTGGCCAGCACTTGCACTGGGTGCTGCCAGTCTCCATCAGTCTGACGAGTGGCAGATTTCAGCACTGCCTCCAAACCCACCAGAATTCCTCAGATAAAACATTGTCCAAGGACACCATTTCCTACATCCCTCATTAGGATGTTGGAGCAGACTAAGTAGAATAGGAATAGGAATAGGAATGGAATGGAATGGAATGGAATGGAATGGAATGGAATGGAATGGAATGGAATGGAATGGAATGGAATAAATAGAATAGAATAGAATAGAATAGAATAGAATAGAATAGAATAGAATAGAATAGAATAGAATAGAATAGAATAGAATAGAATAGAATAGAATAGAATAGAATAGAAGTGGTCAGGGACTGGAATGAGCTGCCCAGGGAGGTGGTGGAGTCACTCACACCCTGGATGTGTTTAAGGGTGGTTTAGACATAGTGCTTGGGGATATTTTTAAGGTCTACAGCTACCTGAAGGGAGGTTGTAGCCAGGTGGGGTTGGGCTCTTCTCCCAGGCAACCAGCAACAGAAAGAGGGGACACAGCCTCAAGTTGTGCCAGGACAGGTTCAGGCTGGATTTTAGGAGGAAGTTGTTGTCAGAGAGAGTGATTGGCATTGGAATGGGCTGCCCAGGCAGGTGGTGGAGTCCCCATCCCTGGAGGTGTTGAAGCAAAGCCTGGATGGGGCATTTAGTGCCATGGTCCGGTTGATTGGCTAGGACTAGGTAATAGGTTGGAGTGGATGAGCTTGGAGGTCTCTTCCAACTTGGCAGATTCTATGATTCTAAGGTGAATCTTGCAGAGTAGGCTTCTAGGTTGGACTTGGCAATCCTGAGAGGCTTTGCCACCTTGCATGTTGCTGTGATTTCTGTGTGACTCTGTTCCTGCTCAAATGCAGGGCCTGACCCCACCACTTCACAGTTCTTTGTGCCATCAGGTCAGTACACATTTGAGCAACACCCCAAAAGGAAGGGAAGCAGGAAGAGGAGGTGAGAGGGTTGGGAAAGGCTGCTTGGGAAAGGCTGCTGTCTCACCTCCTGCCTGTGATGCTCTGCTGCTGCAGTTTCACCTCCTGCCTGAGATTTTCTGCTGCTGCCATCTCACCTCCTGCCTGTGATGCTCTGCTGCTCTCTCACTTTCTGCCTGTGATGCTCTGCTGCTGCCATCTCACCTCCTGCCTGTGAAGCTCTGCTACTGTCTCACCTCCTGCCTGTGATGCTCTGCTGCTGCCATCTCACCTCCTGCCTGCGATGCTCTGCTGCTGCCATCTCACCTCCTGCCTGTGAAGCTCTGCTACTGTCTCACCTCCTGCCTGTGATGCTCTTCTTCTGCCATCTCACTTGCTGCCTGTGATGCTCTGCTGCTGCCATCTCACCTCCTGCCTGCGATGCTCTGCTGCTGCCATGCCAGAGCAATGTGAAACTTTCTGCTGCCAAAGAGGGGAAATGAGGGAGGGAGGCAGGGAGGGGTGGGCAAATAAAATAGGCAACCTTGCAAGAGGCATGTTGCTGTTACAGAAAAAAAAACCAGATACCAGATCAAAAAGGTCTGCTTAAAGACAGTACACATGCCAGCTCCAGGGGATTTCAAATATTTATGGCTCGCTCCATGTTTAATCTCAGAGAGCTGCAGGGCTGCAGCCTGCAGAGGCTGACGTGAGCCTATTGCATGGCTGACAGGGCTGGGGCTGGTCAAGCTCCGCAGCAGCGGGAAGGGGAAGTGCTGTAGGCTTGGCTGGGCTTCTGCCTGTACCCTAGAAGCAAAATCTGAAACATGCCCTGCTTCTGGCCCTGGTTCTGCCCCTGGCTATTCCATCTCAGGCACCTTGCTCAGCGCCTTCAGATGTGCTCTAGCTGCAGGCAGGATGGTGTGAAGGAGACACGGTGCAAGACAACTGCCTCAGGCTCACTGCCACCGCTCCCAGGTGTGTTATCCCACCTCTGTCATGGGTGACAAAAGAGAGTCCCCAGTCTGCTGCCTGGCCCAAATAGATTTCTTGCCTTCCAGACAATTAATAACCTGAAGCGGATTAATATTTAAGATGACTCCGGGGAGTAATTTGCAAGGTACGAGAGAGGTTTTCATTCTCCCGGCAAAGAATCGTAGAATGGTTTAGGTTGGAAGGGACCTCGAAGCTCAGCCAGTTCCAACCCCCTTGTGCCATAGGCAGGGACACCTCCCACTAGAGCAGGTCACTGAAGGCATCATCCAACTTGGTTCTCAACACCTCCAGGGAGAGAGCAGCCACAACCTCCCTGGGCAACCTGTGCCAGTGTCTCACCACCCTCACTGCAAGGAACTTCCTCCTAATATCCAGTTTCAGTCTCCCCTCTCCCACTTTAAATCCATTCCTCCTCATCCTCTCATTACAAGACCTTGTCAACAGTCCCTCCCCAGCCCTCCTCTAGACCCTTTCAGATATTGGAAGGCCACTCCAAGGTCTCCTGGTGGCCTTCTCTTCTCCAGGCTGCAGAGCCCCAACTCTCTCAGCCTGTCCTCACAGCAGAGCTGCTGCAGCCCTCTCACCATTTTGGTGGCCTCCTCTGCACTGGCTCCAACACTTGCATGTTCTGCTTGTTCTGGGGGCTGCAGAGCTGCAGACAGTGCTGCAGGTGGGGTGTGAGGAGAGCAGAGCCAAGGGGCACAATCCCCTCCCTTGCCCTGCTGCCCACAGCTGCTCTTGCTGCAGCCCAGCACACAGTTGCTGTCTGGGCTGCACTCACACTGCAGCCTCATCTTGAGCTTTGCATCAGCCCAGACCCCCAGGTCCTGTTCCTCAGGGCTGCTCTCAGCCATTCCCCACCTAGCCTGGAGTTGTGCTTGGATTGCAGCTCTTCCAACCCTGAGTGATTCTAAGATGCTGTCCCCCAGGGCCATTGAAATGTGCAGTATTTTTCAGCAGGACACCAAGAGATTGATAATTGTCTCCAGTTTTTGCCTGCCCGCCCCTAACCTGCCAACACTGCACAGTTCAAGGGCAGCTCATTTGAGCAGCAGTTAGAGGATTAAGGACTGAAGTGTGTCTGGCTGTGCTTGCTTTCTCTCTCTACAATGGCCAGGTCATAATTAGGCCAGGAATGATGGTGTGCAGTGGTGTGGAGAGGCATTAAGCTGTTGAGCTCCTGGTGCCCTGGCCAGGTACATGCTGCCAGGTTTTCAAAGTTCAGCAGCTTTCAGGATGGGCAAAACTGTGGCTTCCTGCTGTGGCACGGCAGTGGAAGGACATTTCTGCAGACCCAGGCTGTGCTGTGGGAAGCTAAGCAGCAGTCACTGCTGTTGGGGACAGCAGAACCTTAGCACTCAGCCCCTCCAGTCCTATCCAGGGCCAAGCCCCAGCCCCACTCAGAAAACCCTGACACAAGATGATTCACTGCTGCTATGAGGACAGGCTGAGAGAGTTGGGGCTCTGCAGCCTGGAGAAGAGAAGGCTGCCAGGAGACCTTGGAGTGGCCTTTCAGGATCTTAAAGGGAGGTAAGCAGGAGAGCAGCCCTGAGGAGAGGGACTTGGGGGTGCTGGTGGAGGAGAAGCTCAAGATGAGGCAGCAGTGGGCACTTGCAGGCCAGAAGGCAAACCAGAACCTGGGCTGCATCAGGAGAAGTGTGGCCAGCAGGGCCAGGGAGGTGATTCTGCCTCTCTGCTCTGCTGAGGAGGGACTATTGATAGGGTCTTGTAGTGACAGGATGAGGAGGAATGAGTTTAAAGTGGCAGAGGGGAGATTGGAACTGGATGTTAGGAGGAAGTTCCTTGCAGTGAGGGTGGTGAGACACTGGCACAGGTTTGACAGGGAGGTGTCTTTGATATCTTCTATCAAGGATATATTCTATCAAGAGGTATCTTGATATCTTGTGAGTTTTGATTGCATGCTATGCTTCTGTGCTCCACAACCTCCCTGAAAGTGTTCAAGGCCAGGTTGGATGAGTCCTTGACCAACCTGTTCTAGTGGGAGGTGTCCCTGCCTATGGCACAGGGTGGAGTGGAACTGGATGAGCTTTGAGCTCCCTTCCAAACCAAACCATTCTATGATTCTATACTGAAGGGTAGAAAATGCACTTTTGCTACAGAGAGACCCTGAGATTTCAGCCACAGCTTCACCAAACCTAAATGACAGACTCTGAAAGATCATTCACCTAACTTCCTACCTCTCCACAGCAGTATGGGACCATCATCTGCTGCTGTGAGGAAAGCCCCAGGGGAAGGCTCTGCTGCACTCCTCAGCTGTGGCAGCAGGTGAAATATCAGACAAGCAAGGCAATAAATAATAGATGAAGCTACATTTTTTAATCTGATGTCAGGAAATGTTAACTGTTCATCTGGGGAAGGGAGATTGCAACCTCCTCCAATCCCCTACCTGAGAACTTGAAGCAACCTCTCTCTGATAGCCTCAGCCTGGGCTTTGCCCTGCAATCAAGGTTCTGAAGGCACTGGCATTTCTCAGAGGACAGCAGAGCCCCGTGCTAAATAGGCTCTTCTTTGCTTGGGGCTGCTAATTAGTGTTCCTTAACTGCATTTGCCATCTCAGGGCTCAGATTCTGTGTGAGACATTAGGAAACACTGCTGGTTCTTCTCTCAGTTTTCCTCAAACCATCACTTTCCGTGAAAGCCTTTCAAGACCCTTCAGACAGCTGATTCAGCAGGAAACTTTTTCCCATCTTCACAGAACCACAGAATTAACCAGGTTGGAAGACACCTCATGGAGTCCCCAACTCTCTCAGCCTGTCCTCATAGCAGAGGTGCTGCAGCCCTCTGAGCATCTTTGTGATCACTAAAGGTCATCTAGTCCAGCCCCCTCTGCAGTAAGCAGGAACATCCTCAACTACATAGGCATATACACTTCCCTCTCAGCAGCTCAGTGTTCTCTCAACATAGAATCATAGAACAGTCAGGGATGGAAGTGACCTGAAGGATCGTCTAGTTCCAACCTCCCTTCCAGGAGACCTTGGAGTGGCTTTCCAGTATCTGAAGGGGGCTACAGGAAGGCTGGGGAGGGACTATGCACAAGGTCTGGTAACGACAGGACAAGGAGAAATGGGTTTAAATTGGAAGAGGAGAGATTGGAACTGGATGTTAGGAGGAAGTTTTTTGCAGTGAGGGTGGTGAGACACTGGAACAGGTTTGCCCAGGAAAGTTGTAGAGCACAGAAGCACAGAATGGGATCGAAGAAGTTATTCTGTGATTCTATGTTCCACTGCCTCCCTGGAGGTGTTGAGGACCAGGTTGGATGAGTCCTTGAGAGACTTGTTCTAGTGGGAGGTGTCCCTGCTATGGCACAGGGGGGTTGGAACTGGATGAGCTTTGGGGTCCTTTTGAACCTAAACCATTCTATGACCTCTTCATCTCTCAGGTAATTTCAACCTGATCTAGTGGGAGGTGTCCCTGCCTATGGCGACAGGGGGTTGGAACTGGCTGAGCTTTGAGGTCTGTTTGAACCTAAACCATTCTATGACCTCCTCACCTCTCAGGTATTTTCAACCTGTTCTAGTGGGAGGTGTGATTCTATGCTCCACAGCCTCCCTGGAGGTGTTGAGGACCAGGTTGAATGAGGCCTTGAGAGACTTGTTCTAGTGGGAGGTGTCCCTGCTATGGCGACAGGGGGGTTGGAACTGGCTGAGCTTTGAGGTCCCTTCCAACCCAAACCATTCTATGATTGTATCACTCTATGATGGTGACTCCACAGCTTCCCCAAGCATTCCATTCCAATGCCAACCACTCTTCCTGTGAAGAACTTGTTCGTGACATCCAGCCTGAAGCTGCCCTGGCACAGAAGAACTGACATGAAGAGCCCAACATGACCCACACCTTGGCAACGAGGCGCGAGCAGCTGAGCTCCATCACTGCACCTCTCTACGCTTGAAGAAGCCAAACCAGGCCCGGCCATATCAAGCCAAGCATCAGGCACAGGAGGACTCAAATTTTTGGCAACTCCTTCAATAATTGCATTAATTATGTCTGTGTCACAGGTAGCTTTTGCTCCACGCAGCAGCCAAATGCGGCAAGCGTTTTATTTACAACTGCCAGGAGGAAATGTAGGCTGATGGAATTGTTAAAGATCTGTTCGTATTCCAGGCAGCAAACTACCATTTACAGGATGAAATTGTTTGCTGTTTAAACACTGCCAGTCAAGGACATTAATTGCTGTGGGTTAAATTAAACCAGATAGCAGAGCAATGAGATCTGGAGCATGGGGAGAGGGGCGGGGAGGAAGGAGGAGGGGAGAAGCAATCTGCGCTCATAAATAACGGGATCGGAAGAGGAATCTTTATAGGGACAGATTAATCTGCAAGGAGCCAAGTTCAAACCTAGTTCATGTCTTAAAGCCATGCCAAAGCAGCCCTGGAAAAGGCAAATGCTGGCCCCCACCCCAAAAGGAACAGTTCAGGCTTCTGCGGGATGCTCGGTCTAAATATCTGCTCAGCACCGAGCAGCATATCAGGGGCTGGAGGCCTTCCAAGGTGGAGCAAGCCACACTGTGTGGCAGGGAGAGGAGAGGCTGCCTTGACTGTTTGAAATGAAACTCTGGGAATGGCTGGTGGCAGCAGGCAGGCAAAGAGAAGGCAAGTCTTGGGGAAAAGAAGGGGCAAGCCCTGGGGCAAAGAAGGGGTGAATCCTGGGGCTAAGAAGGGGCAAGCCCTGGGGCTAAGAAGGGATGAGTCCTGGGGCAAAGAAGGGATGAGTCCCAAGGGTAAGAAGGGGTGAGTCCTGGGGGTAAGAAGGGATGAGTCCTGGGGCTAAGAAGGGATGAGTCCCGAGGTTAAGAAGGGGTGAGTCCTGGGGCAAAAAAGGGATGAGTCCCAAGGGTAAGAAGGGGTGAGTCCTGGGGGTAAGAAGGGATGAGTCCTGAGGGTAAGAAGGGGTGAGTCCTGGGGGTAAGAAGGGGCAAGTCTTGGGGCAAAGAAGAGGCAAGTCTGGGGGCAAAAAAGGGACGAGACCTTAGGCAAAAAAGGGCTGAGTCCTGGGGCAAAGAAGGGGCATGTCCTGGGGCATAAAAGGGCCCAGTCCTTTTACAAAGAAGTGATGAGTCCTGGGGCAAAGAATGGGCAACTCCTGGGGTGAAAAAGGGGTAAGTCCTGGGGCAAAGAAGGGATGAGACCTGGGGCAAAGAAGAGATGAGTCCTGGGGCTAAGAAGGGGCAAGTCTTTGGGATAAAGTGTCTTGATAGCCATTGAGAGGCTTCCAGAACTTCCCAGGATCTAGCAGGGTGCTGGAAAAGAGGCAGACAAACTCTGACCTGATCCTGATGCCTCTTGGCATGGAGGGTTGCAGAGGTGCCGGCAGGAGCTCTTGCAGATGTGCAGAGAGCAGGATGAGGGTGGCACTGCTCACCACGGTGTGAGGCACTTAATGCTTTCTCCTGGCAAACTTCAGGCACTGAACTTTCCAGGTCATACAAGCCCAAAACGTCAGGGCTAAGCTGCTCTGCAACCCATTCCAGTCTCTCACTCTCATGCTCAACAACTTCCTCCTCACATGCAGTCTCCCCACCTCCAGCTTTGCTCCATTCCCCCTAGTCCTGTCACTACCTCACAGCCTGAAAGGTCCCTCCCCAGCTTTTTTGTAGCTCCTTTCAGATCCTGGGAGGCCACAAAAAGGTCACCCTGGGAGCCTCCTCTTCTCCAGCCTGCACAGCCCCATCTCTTGCAGTCTGTGCTCACAGCAGAGCTGCTGCAGCCCTCTGAGCATCCTCCTGGCCCTTCTCTGCACACCTCCAGCATCTCCACATCCCTCTTGTCCCAGGGGCTCCAGCACTGGATGCACTACTCCAGGTGGGCTCTCACCAGGGCAGAGCACAGCAGAGGGGCAGAATCACCTCCCTGGCCCTGCTGCACACACTGCTCCTGCTGCAGTCCAGCCTCTGCTTGCCTTTCTGGGTTTGCTTTTACAAAATGCCTTGCAGCACCCCGAAATTAATTGTGCATCTCGTCAAGTAAAACCTATAATTAGCAACCCAGGACCTGATTCCTCCAAAGCTTTCCCCTGGGCTTAATGCCGCTGCTGCTGCTGCCGTTATGATGATCTCGTCAGACCCCACCTGGAGTACTGTGGGCAGTTCTGGAGCCCCCAGCACAAGAAGGACATGGAACTGCTAGAGAGAGTCCAGAGGAGAGCCA
>VWZI01020958.1:10727-29119 GCA_013396835.1 Psilopogon haemacephalus | reverse complement strand
AAAAAAACCAAAAACCCAAAGAAGAAATGCAACAGGCAGGTTGGTTGTGAATTAAACTGTTCACTGACTCCTTGCTTGGCTCCCACGAGCCTGTCTGCAGCCACCCAAGTCAGCTTGGTTTAAGGACTGCAGAGAGTAGATAATCAAAAGGGGGAATGGAAGACATTAAAAGGGAAGAGCACAGAAACATAGAATCAGTGAGGTTGGAAGAGACCTCCAAGCTCATCCAGCCCAACCTATCCCCCAGCCCTAGCCAATCAACCAGAGCATGGCAGTAAGTGTCCCATCCAGGCTTTGCTTGAACACCTCCAGGGATGGGGACTCCACCACCTCCCTGGGCAGCCCATTCCAGTGCCAATCACTCTCTCTGCCAACAACTTCCTCCTAACATCCAGCCTGAACCTGCCCTGGTGCAGTTTGAGGCTGTCTCTTCTTGTTCTGTTGCTGGGTGCCTGGCAGCAGAGCCCAACCCCAGCTGGCCACAACCTCCCTTCAGGTAGCTGCAGAGAGCAATGAGCTCTGCCCTGAGCCTCCTCTTCTGCAGGCTGCACACCCCCAGCTCCCTCAGCCTCTCCTCTTGGGGCTGTGCTCCAGGCCCCTCCCCACCCTTGCTGCCCTTCTCTGGACACCTTCCAGCACCTCAACATCTCTCTTGAATTCAGGCAACCAGAACTGGACACAGCATTCAAGGTGTGTGCTGAGCAGAACCTCTCTGCTCCTGCTGCCCACACTGCTCCTGCTCCAGCCCAGGATGCCATTGGCTCTGCTGCCCACCTGGGCACACTGCTGGCTCCTGTTCAGCTCCTGTCTCCCAGCACCCCCAAGTCCCTCTCTGCCTGGCTGCTCTCAGCCACTCTGTCCCCATCCTGTAGCACTGCCTGGGGTTGTTGTGGCCAAAGTGTAGAACCCTGCGCTTAGCCTTGTTCAATCTCATCCCATTGGCCTCTGCCCACCCATCCAGTCTGGCCAGATCACTCTGTAGGGCTCTCCTACCCTCCAACAGACTGACAGCAGCACACTTTGATAGCAGCAACAAGAGCAGGAAGCAACCAGCCCTCTGAGAAGTGTTTTTTTGTGAAACTTAAACACAGATTAAGCTGGAAAGGAAACTCTTCTGACTCAGAGATGCCTGCCAATACGAGGCTGAGGAAGCCAGCACAAACAAGGGCTGCTCAGGTAATCAGAAGCAAATGTAATTCAAAGCAGATGCAGTCAGAGTCTCTGTTTAGCATGAGTGGCACCCACACATGGTGTATTTAGCAAAGTTTCCTGTTTAAGTGAATTTTAATGCTGGTGGAAGTGTGAGACAAATAGCCCAGAAGGTTCCTTTCAGCCCATGGCCAGAATAGCCACACACTCTTCACTGTGGCCAGCCTTGGAGAGGCAGATCCTCCCATGGACATCTGCCCACTCCCCTTGAAGGTCAACCAGTGCTTTGCATGGCCAGCAGGGCAAGGGAGGGGATTGTGCCCTTTAGCTCTGCTCTCCTCACACCCCACCTGCAGCACTGTCTGCAGCTCTGCAGCCCCCAGCACAAGCAAGTGGTGGAGCCAGTGCAGAGGAGGCCATGAAGATGGTGAGAGGGCTGCAGCAGCTCTGCTGTGAGGACAGGCTGAGAGAGTTGGGTCTGTGCAGCCTGGAGAAGAGAAGGCTGCCAGGAGACCTTGGAGTGGCCTTCCAGGATCTGAAGGGGGCTAGAGGAAGGCTGGGGAGGGACTATTGACAAGGTCTTGTAATGAGAGGATGAGGAGGAATGGGTTTGAAGTGTCAGAGGGGAGATTGAAACTGGATGTTTGGAGGAAGTTCCTTGCAGTGAGAGTGGTGAGACACTGGCACAGGTTGCCCAGGGAGGTTGTGGCTGCTCTCTCCCTGGAGATCATAGAATCAGTCAGTCAGGGTTGGAAGGGACCACAAGGATCAGCCAGTTCCAACCCCCCTGCCATGCCCAGGGACACCCTACCCTAGATCAGCCTGACCACAGCCTCTGCCAGCCTGGCCAAAAACACCTCCAGGGATCTGGCCCCAAACACCTCCCTGCAGGGGCAACCCATTCCAGCTTCTCACCACCCTCATGGGGCAGAACTTCCTCCTCACCTCCAGCCATCCAACCTGGCCTTGGACACCTCCCTCATGAGTTTCCCTTCCTTCTGCAAGGGGAGAGCTTCCCCAGCACAGAGCAGCAGAAATTAACTCCCTTGCATCATTTCTTTGGCTTTCTAGCAAGTCCTTGCCAGAATTGTGCTCTCTGTGTCTGGACATTCCACCCCCAGCTTGTTCTCCCTTCCAGTCTCCTGCCAGTGGAAGAAGTTCAGCATTTAATTGCCACGGGAGCTGTGCTCTTGTCCCCGTGCATGCCCCACACGCCCAGGGCCACCTCTGCCACAATCCCCTGAGCCTCCCTAGAGCCTACATTGAGGCTGCTAAGTTTTCTCAGCTTGCTAAGGCTCTGTTTTAAGGTGCCTGGGTCTTAATTTGAAGAGAAGCTCGACTCCAGGAGGGCCTTCAGGCACAGCTGCAGCATCCATCAATAATAGATATGTATTTTTGCAAGCAGTCTGGCCGTTAAAGGTTTATTGCTTGCCAACAATGCATCAATGGCTGTAACTAACTGTTTATAGGGCAGTGAAAAGCCCCCCAGGATATTTCAGAGTTGGCTTTGAGCCTTTAGTTTGCCTCCTACACCCAAAAGAAAAAAACTTCTGAGCAGCTTGAACTAATTTTGTTTTACCTTCTGACTGAGCATCAGGAGGTGGTGGTGGCGTTGCAGAAGAGCTGCTGCTCCCTCTCTGCTAGCAGTGGCTGATGGTGTGGAGTGGTGGTGTTAATTCCTTGTTGAGTTCATGAGGGTCTCACAGCACAGCAGGGCCAGGGCAGGATGCTACAAAACATCTCCAGGGCTCTGGATGAGTGGAGCACTGCTGGGTAAGGAATTGGCTGGAGGGTGGCAGACAGAGAGTGGTGATCATGGGCACAATGTCCACCTGGAGACCAGTGGGAGATGGTTTGGGAGTCACCTGCCCCCTCCCACATGTTTTGAATTCACGCAGACTAGACTCAGCTGTTTGGAAGAGTTGGAGATGTTCAGTCTGGAGAAGAGGAGGCTCCCAGGGGACCTTCTTGTGACCTTCCAGGATCTGAAAGGGGCTACAAAAAAGCTGGGGAGGGACTTTTTAGGCTATCAGGGAGTGAAAGGACTGGGGGGAATGCAGCAAAGCTGGAGGTGGGGAGATTCAAACTGGATGTGAGGAGGAAGTTGTTGAGCATGAGAGTGGTGAGAGGCTGGAATGGGTTGCCCCTGCAGGGAGGTTTTTGGGGCCAGATCCCTGGAGGTGCTTTTGGCCAGGCTGGCAGAGGCTGTGAGCAGCCTGCTCTAGGGTAGGGTGTCCCTGGGCATGGCAGGGGGGTTGGGACTGGATGATTCTTGTGGTCCCTTCCAGTCCTGACTGATTCTCTGGTTCTATGATTCTAACTTCAGCAGGAGAAACAAACACTTCCACCTAAGCCATAAAACCAACCCAGGGAGGCTTTTGATTGAAGGCAAACCAAACAAACCCAGGAGGGACAGCTGATTCTATGATTCTGTGATTCTATGAGGTTGGACTTGGTGATCCTGGATGTGGTGCTTGGGGCTATGGTTTAAGGTGAATCTTGCTGAGTAGGGTTCTAGGTTGGACTTGATGATCCTGGATATGGTGCTTGAGGCTATGGTTTAAGGTGAATCTTGTTGAGTAGGGTTCTAGGTTGGACTTGATGATCCTGGATGTGGTGCTTGGGGCTATGGTTTAAGGTGAATCTTGTTGAGTAGGGTTCCAGGTTGGACTTGATGATCCTGGATGTGATGCTTGGGGCTATGGTTTAAGGTGGATCTTGTTGAGTAGGGTTCTAGGTTGGACTTGATGATCCTGGATGTGATGCTTAGGGCTACGGTTTAAGGTGGATCTTGTAGGTTGGGCTTGGTGATCCCGAGGGGCTTTGCCAGCCTGCATGTTTCAGTGTGCTTCTGTGTGTGAACAATGCCTGGATTGGGCATTCCTGCACATCAACACACAAGCTGCCAAGTGTGGCTGTCACTGAGATGTGTGGGGCTATGCAACACCTGAGGAGCCTGCTCCCAGGACAGAATTCCAGTGTGCAATTGCCATTTTCATGCTATTCCTTAGTGACCTTCCTTGGGCTTGGGAGCACAAGAATTTCACTGCATCCTCCCACCCCTTGCCTCCTGCTGACAGGGAAAGATCAAAGCTAAGTGCTGGTTATTGCTGGGTTTTGGGTTTGTTTTTTTTTTCCTTTTTTCCCCCATCAGCATCCCATGGAGACTTCAAGACTATTTAACTGCAGCTCTGAACTGACAGCTGATAAAGTTTCCATTACAGATCTCCAGTGATTGGAGAGAGAATTTACTTTGCCTTTGCTGATGTTTGCTGTTTCCAGTCATGGAGCTCTTCTCCTTTCCCCTTCCCCAGCTCCTCCTCTCCTCTCATTTCCCCTGTAAACTTGATGGCCAGCTCTAGGTCAAGGAGACAATGCCAACAGATGGGACCTTGTCAGCTTGGTTTTAGCAGATTCTTTCAGGATAAATCAGATTAGAACACTCTGCCACCTCCAGAGCATGTCTGTCCTCTCTGGCAGCCTTTGTGTGGCTGCTTCTCTGACTCATCAGCCTCACAAGACCACAGGACAGGATCCCAGGATGTCAGGGGTTAGAAGGGACCCGAAGTGATCATCGGGTCATAGAATCAGCCAGGTTGGAAGAGACCTCTGAGATCATCCAGTCCAACCTATCCCCCAGCCCTAGCCAATGGCACTCAGTGCCCATCCAGTCCTATCTTGAACACCTCCAGGGATGGGGACTCCACCACCTCCCTGGGCAGCCCATTCCAGTGCCAATCACTCTCTCTGCCAACAACTTCCTCCTAACATCCAGCCCATACCTACTCCAGCACAGCTTGAGACTGTGCCCTCTCGTTCTGATGCTGGATGCCTGGCAGCAGAGCCCAGCCCCAGCTGGCTACAACCTCCCTTCAGGGAGCTGCAGAGAGCAATGAGCTCTGCCCTGAGCCTCCTCTTCTGCAGGCTGCACACCCCCAGCTCCCTCAGCCTCTCCTCTTGGGGCATGGCAGGGGGGTTGGAACTGGCTGATTCTTGTGGTGCCTTCCAACCCTGACTGATTCTGTGATTCTATGATATAAAGAAGAGCAACATTCTTCCGTGGGTAATGAAAGAGGACTGAGGAACACATTCAATAAGAGCAAAGATGATGCTTGGAAGATAGCTACACGATTCCTGCAGAAAATACAGTTTAGGTTTTCTGCATTAACTTTTATCTGGAACCAGCTACATAAAAAGGGGGAAAAAAAAAAAAAAAGAGAGAGAAAGAGAAAAAAAACCCAAACTAAACTGAACCAAACAAACCAAAATCCTTTAAAAAGTTTGGTTCTTCCACTGCTTCTGCCTTGCCCCAAAACAGAGCAGCAGCATTGGGACCTTTCAAGGAAGCTCATTTCCCTGAGGCTGCTGATCAGCATTTTAGACCAAAGTTTGGGGGAGCTTCCAACTAAGACATCAAAATATTATCTGACATTGAACTTTTACCTGAAGCAAAGCAGACTTTCAAGCTGCACTCTGCTTTTCTAAGGCAATTATTAATACTAGCAGCAAAAAAAAAAAAAAAAAAAAAAAAAAAAAAGGAGAATTCTGCAGATTATTTTACTCATGTGTTTTATTATCATGAAGGCAGAACCAGTCTGGTCAGATCAGCAGGCTTGCATCAGAGATGAATTTGGTCCATCATTCAATTAATCCTTCAATACCCTTCTGTGGTCAAGGTAATATATTACCTCTTCCTCCTGCTGTTCCCATTACAGACATCAGTTCCAAGAATGTGAACCATTTATTGTCAAGGATCCTGATCCTGTAACAAGAATGTGCTGGCAGGGACCCCAATGCCCACACCAAATTCCACTGCCCTGAAAACTCATCCTGCTTCATTAGGGCAGTTGGTTCAAAGAGCCACTACCTCCTGCTGTGGCCAGCCAGCTGAAAACAGTGCTTGCAATATTCCGTCTTGAGCTGACAACCATTAAACAAAGAATCTGTTTGCATTTCCACTACCTAGGGTGTATTTAGCGTTCCTCCTTTTGGGAAGATACCCTGCACACACATGTAAAAAAAAAAACAAAAAACAAAAAACAAAGAAACAAAAAAGCAAGAAAGACAGAGAGAGAGAGAGAAAGAGACAAAGAGAGAGAGAGAGAGAAAGAAAAAGTGAGAAAAAGAGAGAAAGAGAGAGAATGAGAGAGAATGAGAAAATGAGAAAGAGGCAAAGAGAGGAAGAAAGAGAGGAAGAGAGAAATAAAGAGAAAGTGAGAAAGAGAGAAAGAGAGAGAAAGGGAGAAAGAGAGAGAAGGAGAGAAAGAAAGAGTGAGAAAGAGAGAAAGAAAGAGAGACAAAGAGGGAAAGAAGGAGAGAAATAAAGAGAAAGAAAGAAAGAAAGAAAGAAAGAGAGAGAGAGAGAAAAAGAGGAAGAATTAGAAAGAGATAAAAAGGAAGAAAGAATTAGAAAGAGAAAGAAAGAGAGAAAGAAAGAGAGGAAGAGAGAGAGGAAGAGAGAAAGAAAGAGAAAGTGAGAAAGAGAGAGAGAAAGGGAGAGAAAGGGAGAAAGAGAGAGAAGGAGAGAAAGAAAGAGAAAGTGAGAAAGAGAGAAAGAAAGAAAGAGACAAAGAGGGAAAGAAGGAGAGAAATCAAGAGAAAGAAAGAGAGAGAGGGAAAAAGAGGAAGAAAGAATTAGAAAGAGAAAGAGATAAAAATGAAGAAAGAATCAGAAGGAGAAAGAAAGAAAGAAAGAAAAGGAGACAAAGAGGGAAAGGAGAGAAAAAGAAAGAAAGAGGAAAAGAAAGAAATAATTGGAAAGAGAAAGAGATAAAAAGAGAGAGATAAAGAGAGAAAGAAAAGAAAAAGAGAGAGAAAAAGATAAAGAGAAAGGAAAAAAAAAAAAAGAGAGAAAAAGAAAGAAAGATGAGAGAGACAAAAGGAGAGAGAAAGAGAGAGAAAGAGGAGAAGGCCAAGAAGAAGTAAAGCACTAGAGCAGAGGCGCAATAGATGGAGAGGCAGCATGCTCCAGTAGTCACACACACGAGCCTAAGAATCACAGAATGTTAAAGGTTGGAACGGACCTCCAAAACTCATCCAGTCCAACCCCCCCTGCCAAAGCAGGACCACCTAGAGCAGCTCACACAGGAACTAATCCAGGTGGGTTTTGAAGTGAAGGAGACTCCACAGCCACTCTGGGCAGCCTGCTCCAGGGCTCTTCACAGTGAAAAAGTTTTTCATTGTGGTCCTGTGGACCTCCTCTGCTCCAGCTGACACCCACTGCCCCTTATCCTCTCATTGGGCATCCCCGAGAAGAAGTCTGCAGCCTGAAGAAGAGAAGGCTTCCAGGAGACCTTGGAGTGGCCTTCCAGGATCTGAAAGTGTCTACAGGAGGGCTGGGGAGGGACTAGTTACAAGGTCATGTAATAACAAGATCAGGAGGAAGGGGTTTAATGTGTCAGAGAGGAGATTGAAACTGGGTGTTAGGAAGAAGTTTTTTTCCAGTGAGGGTGGTGAGACATTGGCACAGGTTGCCCAATGAGGTTGTGGAGATCAAAGATTGCATTGAGTGCTTCTGTGCTTCCTGGAGGTGTTGAGGACCAGGTTGGATGAGGCCTTGAGTGACCTGTTCTAGTGGGAAATGTCTCTGCCTATGGTGGGAGGTTGTAACTGGATGAGCTTTTGAGGTCCCTTCCAACCTAAACCATTCTATGAAATTTCCATTTGCTGTGCTTTGATTCTCACTGTGGGCTCATCTTAGCTGGGTTTCTGTTGGATGTGTTCCACAGTTTTCTTTTGGGTGACACTCAACCTGAAGATATGTTCCAGGAGCATTTAAATGCTTTGGCCGTGGATGAGCATTCAGCCTGCAAGGCTACAACAAAGCTGCCTTTAGGGAAACCCTTTGGAATGCATACAGCATGGGCTCAGAACCCTCAGCAACAACTGTTTGGTTGTGTGGTTCACAGGATCTGCTACCTCAGTGCAATCCAAGCCCTTGCACCCTTGACTGTGCTTTGATTCTCACTGTGGGCTCATCTTAGCTGGATTAGTGTTGGATGTGTTCCACACTTTTCTTCTGAGTGACACTCAACCTGAAGATGTGTTCCAGGAGCACTGAAATGCTTTGGCCATTGATGAGTATTCAGTCTGCAAGACCAGAGCAGAGCTACTCTTTGAAATGCATACAGCAAGGGCTCAGAACCCTCAGCAACAAGTATTTTGCTGTGTGATTCACAGGATCTGCTACTTCAGAGCAATCCAAACCCTTGCACCCTTGACTCTGCTTTGATTCTCACTGTGGGCTCATCTTAGCTGGATTTCTCTTGGATGTGTTCCACAGTTTTCTTCTGAGTGACACTCAACCTGAAGATGTGTTCCAGGAGCACTGAAATGCTTTGGCCATTTATGAGCATTCAGCCTGCAAGGCTAGAACAAAGCTGCCTTTAGGGAAACCCTTTGAAATGCATACAGCATGGGCTCAGAACCCTCAGCAACAACTGTTTGGTTGTGTGGTTCACAGGATCTGCTACCTCAGAGCAATCCAAGCCCTTGCACCCTTGACTCTGTTTTGATTCTCACTGTGGGCACATCTTAGCTGGGTTTCTGTTGGATGTGTTCCACACTTTTCTTCTGAGTGACACTCAACCTGTGAATCACACAGCAAAATAGTTGTTGCTGAGGGTTCTGAGCCCTTGCTGTATGCATTTCAAAGGGTAGCTCTGCTCTGGTCTTGCAGACTGAATACTCATCCATGGCCAAAGCATTTCAGTGCTCCTGGAACACATCTTCAGGTTGAGTGATCGAAGCCTTTGCATCCTTGACTCTGCTTTGATTCTCACTATGGGCTCATTTTAGTTGGATTTCTCTTGGATGTGTTCCACTGTTTTCTTCTGAGTGACACTCAACCTGAAGATGTGTTCCAGGAGCACTTGAATGCTTTGACCATTGATGAGTATTCAGCCTACAAGGCTAGAACAGAGCTACCTTTAGGGAAACCCTTTGGAATGCATACAGCATGGGCTCAGATCCCTCAGCAACAACTGTTTGGTTGTGTGGTTCACAGGATCTGCTACCTCAGAGCAAAGCACTCCCTTGCACCCTTGACTGTGCTTTCACTCTCACTGTGGACTCAGCTGGATTTCTGTTGGATGTGTTCCACAGTTTTCTTCTCAGTGACACTCAACCTGAAGATGTGTTCCAGGAGCACTGAAATGCTTTGGCCATGGATGAGTATTCAGTCTGCAAGACCAGAGCAGAGCTACCCTTTGAAATGCATACAACAACAACAACTGTTTTGCTGTGTGGTTCACAGGATCTGCTACCTCAGAGCTATCCACTGCCTTGCACCCTTGACCTGCAGCTAACTCCAGTGATGACAACACTGCACAAACCAGTGCTGATTGAAGAGCTGTTAGCAGGAGACCTGCCCATCATGAGCAAGAGCAATATTCCACCTCTTGAAAAGCTGGTCTCCAAACAGCTCTTAGATAGCCCACAAACCTCATCTGCAAGGAACAAAAAAAAAAATCCAGTAAGAAATAATTCTGCTGGCTCGTTAAACTGGAAAAAAACAAACAAACAAACAAAAAAAAAACCCAAAAACAATTGAAAACCCAACCCAACACCCAAAAGAGCAAATAATAGCAGCAAACAAGGTAGCAAGGTCATATCTTTTATTCATTAGCCCTGCTAACGTGGAAAAAGGGGAGCAGCATTATTCAGTGTATTAATTAACGACCTGGGTGAGGGCATGGAGTGCACTGGCAGCAAGTTTGCTGAGGGCACCCAGCTGGGTGGGGTTGGTGCCACAGCAGAGAGCTGTGCTGCCATCCAGAGAGACTCAGCCAGGCTGGGGAGCTGGGCAGGGAGGAATTGAATGAAGATCAACAGGAGCCACTGTAGAGTTGTGCATCTGGGACAGAACAACCCCAGGGAGCAATGAGATGCTGGAGAGCAGTGAAGGGGAGAAGGATTTGGGAGTGCTGATGGCTGGAAGGCTGAGTATGAGCCAGCAATGTGCTCTGGTGGCCAGGAAGGCCAATGCCATTCTGGGGTGGATTAGAAGGGCTGTGGTTAGCAGGTTGAGGGAGGTTCTGCTGTCCCTCTGCTCTGCCCTGCTGAGGCCACATCTGGAGTATTGTGTCCAGTTCTGGGCCCCCCAGTTCAGGAAGGAGCTGCTGAAGAGAGTCCAGCACAGAGCCACAAAGATGATTAAGGAAGCTGAACACCTTCCTTATAGGAGAGAATGAGGGAGCTGGGGCTTGGAGAGGAGGAGACTAAGAGGTGACCCACTGAAGGAGGGGAGATTGAGGCTGGAGGTGAGGAGGAAGTTGTTGAGCATGAGAGTGGTGAGAGGCTGGAATGGGTTGCCCCTGCAGGGAGGTGTTTGGGGCCAGATTGCTGGAGGTGTTTTTGGCCAGGCTGGCAGAGGCTGTGGGCAGCCTGCTCTAGGGTAGGGTGTCCCTGGGCATGGCAGGGGGGTTGGAAGTGGCTGATCCTTGTGCTCCCTTCCAACCCTGACTGATTCTATGATTCTATGTTTATAAATATGTGCAGGGTGAGTGGCAGGAGGCTGGAGCCAGGCTCTGCTGGGTGATGCCCAGGGACAGGACAAGGGGCAATGGGTGGAAGCTGAGGCACAGGAGGTTCCATGTGAACCTGAGGAAGATTTTTTTTCCCTGTGAGGGTGACAGAGCACTGAAACAGGCTGCCCATGGTGGTTGTAGTGTCTCTCTCTCTAGAGATATTCAAGAACCATCTGGATGCTTTCCAGTGTGATCTGCTCTCAGTGATCCTGCTGTGGCAGGGGGGCTGGACCAGATGAGTTTTGGAGGTACCTTCCAGCCCCTGACATTCTATGATCTTAGGTTTCTTTCCTCCTGATGGATCTTGCTCATTATGCTTTGATTGCAGGAGAAGACGTTCAGAAGGATGTGCCAAACACACACAAGCACATGGAAAAGGGCCACTGCTGAGCTGTCGGAAGCCAAAGGTTGTTTTAATGCTGCCACCGAGATTGTACCCAGATGCTCAATCCATTTTCTGAAGTGTACAGTCTAGCAAGCACGGAGGAAAAACCTTCCCCTCCTCTTTTTTCTCTGCTCCTCCTTCCTTATGGCATGCACCACCTAGATCCACACCCGTAGTAAAACACCCAAGGGCAAGAGGTTCCTGCTGTGACCCATGAATTTTATGGTGCTCAACCCTGGATCATAGAATCATAAAATCAGTCAGGGTTGGAAGGGACCACAAGGATCAGCCAGTTCCAACCCCCCTGCCATGCCCAGGGACACCCTACCCTAGAGCAGGCTGCCCACAGCCTCTGCCAGCCTGGCCAAAAACACCTCCAGGGATCTGGCCCCAAACACCTCCCTGCAGGGGCAACCCATTCCAGCCTCTCACCACTCTCATGCTCAACAACTTCCTCCTCACCTCCACTCTCAATCTCCCCACCTCCAGCTTTGCTTCATCTTCCCTAGTCCTGTCACTCCCTCATAGCCTATAAAGTCCCTCCACAGATTTTTTTGTAGCCCCCTTCAGATGCTGGAAGGCCACCAGAAGGTCCCCTTGGAGCCTCCTCTTCTCCAGCCTGCACAGCTCCAACTCTTTCAGGCTGTGCTCACAGCAGAGGTGCTGCAGCCCTCTGAGCATCCTCCTGGCCCTTCTCTGCACACCTCCAGCATCTCCACATCCCTCTTGTCCCAGGGGCTCCAGCACTGGATGCACTACTCCAGGTGGGCTCTCAGCAGAGCACAGCAGAGGGGCAGAATCACCTCCCTGGCCCTGCTGCCCACACTGCTCCTGCTGCAGCCCAGCCTCTGCTTGGCTCTCTGCCCTGCAAGTGCACACTGCTGCCTCATGCTGAGCTTCTTGTCCACCTCCCTAACCCTTGGAGGGCTCATCAGGCACTGCAACCGGTAGCAAATTGCCTCAGATAGAGCTGTAAATCCTCTCATTGTAATTCTTGCTCCAAACTGGCCCTCTTAGCAGACTGGAAAGCAAAACTAATGAGCCTGGCTTTGGTTTTGTTTTATTTAGGACCTGTTAATTTATGTTTGCTTATTGTTTCGTTTTCATGGGCCCTAAAATCTGCACAGGGCCTCAGGGTCTGCTCTGCTCCATGATGAAGTGGAGAACAGAGCCAGAAAGGCTCCTTCTGCACCTCCTCAGTTCCAATCTGCTTACAAGCCATAGATCACTCCATGGTGTACAAAGAGCAAACACATTTTCCTCCTGACTCAAGACAAATGTGTCCTTATTTACTGCCCTGCTACAGAGCATGGAGAGATCAGGTCCTGCAGTGGACAGGGCACCTGGGTGGAAAGCACAGAATCATAGAATCAGTTAGGGTTGGAAGGGACCACAAGGATCATCTAGTTCCAACCCACCCTGACATGGGCAAGGACACCTCCAGACTCAAAGGATGTCAGGGGTTGGAAGGGAACCAAAGAGGTCATCCAATTCAACCCCCCTGCCAGAGCAGGAGCAGACAATCTAGCTCAGGGCACACAGCAACACATCCACACAGGCCTGGAAAGGCTCCAGACAAGGAGACTCCACAACCTCTCTGGGCAGCCTGTGCCACTGCTCTGGGACCCACACAGTCAAGAAGTTGCCTCTTGTCTTGAGCTGCAACCTCCTGTGCTGCAGCTTCCATCCATTGCTCCTTGGCCTATGGCAGGGAGCAGTGAGCAGAGCCTGTCCCCGCTCTCCTGACCCCCAGCCCTCAGAGATTTAGACACATTTATTAAATGCCCTCTCAGTCTTCTCTTCTGCAGACTAAGCAGCCCCAGGTCCCTCAGCCTCTCCTCCCCAGGCAGTGCTGCAGTCCCCTCAGCATCCTCTTGACCCTCCACTGGACCTTCTCCAGCAGATCCCTGTCCCTCTGAAACTGGGGAGCCCAAACCTGAAGGCAGTAACCTCACACTAGATCAGGCTGTCCAGCCTCATCCAGAGCCTCATCCAGCCTGGCTTTAAACACCTCCAGGGATGAGGCTTCCACCACCTCCTTGGGCAACCCCTTCCAGGCTCTCACCACCCTTATGCTGAACAACTTCTTCCTAACATCCAGTCCGAATCTCCCCATTTCCAACTTTGTTCCCTTCCCCCTATTCCTATCACTCCCTGGCAGCCTAAAACCTCCCTCTCCAGCTTCCTTGTAGCCCCCTTTAGATACTGAAAGGTCACAGATGTGATGCCTGATGTCATTCCCAGCTCTGGCACTACATCTCCACTGTATTTTTGGGGCTTTTTTGGTTTTTGGTTGGTTTTTTTTTTCAGGCTTTCTTCTTTCTTCCCTCTCACTCTAACCAGGAATCTTCTTTTTCACTCTGGGTTCCCCTAAATGAATGAATTTTCTAGCTCCTGAAAGGAGTGCCAGTTTTATTTAGAAGGTAAATGCTGATATACTTTGATTTCTATATTTTCTCCCTCTCTCTCTACATAGGCACACAGACACTGATGGCTTTATATAGCTACCCACAGACACCTGCATGTATATTTAAATATCCATACTCCTGGAGGAGAGGTAAATCTCAGTTTCAGCTGCACAGCAGCCACAGCAGAGGGAAGGAAGAAATATGACCAGATTCATAATTCTCTTCAGTTACTCCTGTTATGGGCTTCTTTGTAGATAACCAACAGAAAGCCTTCATTTGAAAAGAGAATTGTCCAGCATTAACCACACCCTGATGTGCATCTCTCATTGCTTTAACCAATGAGCCCAGAGGAAGCCACAAAGATGCTCCAAAGGCTGGAGCAGCTCTGCTGTGAGCACAGGCTGAGGGAGCTGGGGGTGTACAGCCTGGAAGAGAGAAGGCTTCAGGGGGACCTTAGAGCTGCCTGCCAGTGCCTGAAGGGATCCTACAGCAAGGCTGCAGAGGGACTCGTGCTGAGGGTGTCTAGAGACAGACCAAAGGGGAATGGTTTGGAGCTGAGGCAGAGCAGGGTTAGACTGGAGCTGAGGAAGAAGTTCTGTTAACCAATGAGTCCAGAGGAGACCACAAAGATGCTCCAAGGGCTGGAGCAGCTCTGCTGTGAGCACAGGCTGAGGGAGCTGGGGGTGTACAGCCTGGAAGAGAGAAGGCTTCAGGGGGACCTTAGAGCTGCCTGCCAGTGCCTGAAGGGATCCTACAGCAAGGCTGCAGAGGGACTTGTGCTGAGGGTGTCTAGAGACAGGCCAAAGGGGAATGGTTTGGAGCTGAGGCAGAGCAGGGTTAGACTGGAGCTGAGGAAGAAGCTGTTCAGTAGCAGGCTACTGAGACTCTGGCACAGGCTGCCCAGGGAGGTTGTGGCTGCCTCCTCCCTGGGGGTGCTCAAGGTCAGGTTGGATGAGACTTTGAGCAGCTTAGCCTAGTTGAGAGGTGTCCCCTGGGCATGGTGGGGAGGTTGGAGCAGCTGAGCTCTCAGGTCAGTCCCAAGCTGAGCCATTCTGTGATTCTCTGCTAAAGAGCCTTTCAGAGAGTCATAGAATCATAGAAAGAGAATCAGAGAATCAGAAAAATCTTAGAATCATCGAATTAGAGAATCAGAGAATTAGAGAGTCATAGAATCTTAGAATCAGAGAGTCATAGAATCATAGAAAGAGAATCAGAGAATCTTAGAATCACAGAATCATAGGATCTTAGTATCACAGAATCCTAGAATCAGTCAGGGTTGGAAGGGACCACAAGGATCAGCCAGTCCCAACCCTCCCTGCCATGCCCAGGGACACCCTACCCTAGAGCAGGCTGGAATAAAGAGAGACCTACTTTAAAAGGCACATGTTTAACATCAGGCAGAGCTGTCCCCAAGCAGAGATTACAGGAGACACAGAGACCTCTATTTCTTCTCTGCTCCTATTCAATTTCTTCAAGCCAGGACTGTTAAAATGAAGGCTGAGCCATCAAAGTGCCACTGAGCCGAGGAAGGAGAGAGAAGGAGCCGAGTTGGAGTAAACTACTCACAATGAAGCAAACCACAGAGGACATTTATTTTAGGCAGACAATTAATATCTTTCATACTAACCCCCTTGCCAAAGTCTGCTTGCAGCAGGGAAAAAAAAAAAATTGCTAATTTGCCTGGTTTAGTTACTGTGAAATAAAGATTTAATTTTTTTTCCCCTTCTTTTTGAGGTTTGATCTCCCCCCACCCTATAAAATCCTTCAGTGAAAGGACAATGGACTGCTTTATGGCTGTGTAAATCTGGAGTAACTTCACTGCCATCGTGCTGCTATACATATTTATAGAGCATTGTAAACACTGAGAGCTGGAGCCAGAGCAAGCTTCAGAGAGCAGAAGAGACTTTAAGTGTTGGGAAGGTAGGGGCTTGGACTTGCAAGTGCTGAAATTTGCCCCTTGAATGACCACCTATGGGTGTAGCCACAACTCCAGTTCCTCCAGTCTCTTCAAGAGAGGCCCCACCTGGAATAGTGTCATAGAATCAGTCAGGGTTGGAAGGGACCACAAGGATCAGGCAGTTCCAACCCCCCCTGCCATGCCCAGGGACACCCTACCCTAGAGCAGGCTGCCCACAGCCTCTGCCAGCCTGGCCAAAAACACCTCCAGGGATCTGGCCCCAAACACCTCCCTGCAGGGGCAACCCATTCCAGCCTCTCACCACTCTCATGCTCAACAACTTCCTCTTCACATCCAATCTGAATCTCCCCACCTCCAGCTTTGCTCCATTCCCCCTAGTATTGTCACTCCCTGATAGCTTAAAAAGTCCCTCCCCAGTTTTTTTGTAGGTCCCCTTCAGATCCTGGAAAACCACCAGAAGGTCCCCTGGGAGCCTCCTCTTCTGCAGCCTGCACAGCCCCAACTCTTTCAGTCTGTGCTCATAGCAGAGGTGCTGCAGTCCTCTGAGCATCCCCAGGGCCCCTTTCTGCACACCTTCAGCATGCCCACATCCCTCTTGTAATAGGGGCTCCAGTTCTTGGCTCCCCAGTTGAAGAGGGACAGGGATCTACTGGGAAGAGCCCAGGGGAGGGCTGCAAGGATGCTGAAGGGGCTGAAGCACTGCCTGATGAGTAGAGGCTGAGAGCCTTGGGGATGCTGAGTCTGGAGAGGAGAAGGCTGAAAGGGGAATCTAATAAATGTCTATAAATATCTGAGGGCTGGGGGTCAAGAAGGGAAGGACAGAGACAGCCTCCTCCACTTGTGCCCTGTGTGCAAGTGCACAGAATATTAGGAGTTGGAAGAGGTCTCTGGAGATCTTTGAGCCCCCTGCATTGAGGCTGCTCAGTCTGGAGAGAAGAAGACTGAGAGAGGAACCTAATAAATGTCTATAAATATCTGAGGGCTGGAAAGGACCTCCAAAGTTCACCTAGTCCCATCCCCCTGCAATGAGCAGGAACATCCTCCAATAGATCAGGCTGCCCAGAGCCCTGTCAAGCCTACCCTTGAATAGCTCTAACATCCTGTGATCCCTTCCCCCTTGTCCTACCCCAGGACACAAGTGGAGGAGGCTGTCCCTGTCCCTTCCTTCCTGACCCTCAGCCCTCAGATATTTACAGACATTTATTAGATTTCTCTCTCAGCCTTCTCCTCTCCAGACTCAGCAGCCCCAAGGTAGGGGGTTTGGGCTCAAGATCTCCAGAGACCTCTTCCAACTCCTAATATTCTGTGCACTTGTGCACAGGGTGCAAGTGGATGAGGCTGTCCCTGTCCCTTCCTTCCTGACCCTCAGCCCTCAGATATTTACAGACATTTATTAGATTTCTCTCTCAGCCTTCTCCTCTCCAGACTCAGCAGCCCCAAGGCTTTCAGTCTCTCCTCATCAGGCAGTGCTCCAGTCCCTTCAGCATCCTTGCAGCCCTCCCCTGGGCTCTCCCCAGTAGATCCCTGTCCGTCTTCAACTGGGGAGCCCAGAACTGGAGCCCCTATTACAAGAGGGATGTGGAGATGCTGGAGCATGCCCAGAGAAGGGCCCCCAGGATGCTCAGAGGACTGCAGCACCTCTGCTGTGAGCACAGACTGAAAGATTTGGGGCTGTGCAGGCTGGAGAAGAGGAGGCATTCATCAGATTCCCCTCTTAGCCTTCTCCTCTCCAGACTAAGCATCCCAAGGCTCTCATCCTCTCCTCATCAGGCAGTGCTCCAGCTCCTTCAGCATCCTTGCCAGCCTCCCTTATTCTCTAGGAGCTGAAATGGACTCAAGAGAGAAAGCTCAAAGCAGCACTGCATGGGCTGGTTAGGTCCCAGCAGCATCCTGGGGGATGGACTCTTCTTTGATGAGAGAAGGGAGAAGGCAAGACTCTGCCAGCATCCATCTGCTGAGAACCCTGTCATCCCTGATCCTTCCATTGCCTACCCACAGCACGCAGGCCTCAAATTGCTCATTTCAGACTTGCTAATTATTTAATAAGACGGGGATGGAGCAGGGAAATAATGGCTTGAGGAGGAGCATTTCATTTCCACGACCGTCCTGAGAGATGCTCCATTGAAGGGAGCTGTAGCAATTACTTGCAAATTCGGTGTCAGGCACCATCTCACTGATTCAAGGGCCAGCAAGACAATGTGCATTAGCACGAGGGGAGGTTGTAGGTGGTGATAATCAGATGGTGAGCACCACAGTGGCTGAGCTGCAGGCAGGAATTGCCACAGCTGCTTCCCCGAGGTTTGAAATGGAAATGATTTTGCAGCTTTGCCCGAGGAACCCTCGGTGGCTTTCAGTGCTCTGCCTGGGGTCCCCCTTGGGCTGATTCCTCATTTGCCTCATGACCCTTGGCAGATGTTTGCCTTTGCCTGGGTGAGAGGGATTGTGGCTGGCAGGGGTTGAGTGCAATGCATGTTAAGGGCTGCAGGGGATTTGAGGAGGAAAGGCGGAGGAGCAAAGTTCAGCAGCTGCTGGTGCTGCACCAGTGCCTTCCAGTATCTGAAGGGGACTACAGGAGGGACTATTCATGAGGTCTTGTAATGACAGGACAAGGAGGAATGGGTTAAAACTGGCAGAGGGGAGCTTTAAGTGGGATGTTAAGAGGAAGTTCTTCAGTGTGAGGGTGGGGAGACACTGGCACAGGTTGCCCGGGGAGGTTGTGGCTACTCCATCCCTGGAGGTGTTCAAGGCCAGGCTGGATGAGGTCTTGAGCAACCTGATCTAGTGGGAGGTGTCCCTGCCTATGGCACAGGGGGGTTGGAACTGGCTGAGCTTTGAGGTCTCTTCCAACCTAAACCATTCTATGATTCTATGAATATATACATATATATATATATATGTTATAGTAATATATAGCAGATATTTGCAGTATCTTACAGATATTTTCAGATCTCTACAGTAAAGAAGGTAATACAGAAACAAAGTTTGCCTTTCTCAGCCTGTAACCT
>VWZI01020957.1:135877-149959 GCA_013396835.1 Psilopogon haemacephalus | reverse complement strand
AGAGGAGAGGAGAGGAGAGGAGAGGAGAGGAACAAGTGGTCAAAATGAAGTAAAGATAATTCAGAATCAGGAGTAATTTTTTTTAATTTCTGGGACCTCGCAGTGCTTACAGCTCAAAGCTGTCCAACTGGCAGATGTAACCACAACCCTAGCACCAGGTTGCTTGTGCCTCGTCATTACAATGATTCTTTTTGTCTCATGGCTGCAAATGTTTGACAGTCATTAGAAAGTCATCCAAGGAAATACTTCCTTTCCATGTACAAGATCCTTTTCGTGAATCTTTAACACTGAGCTTTCTCAGTACTTCAGCTATCATTAGCAAAAGAATAGAGTCTTACAGCCTGTCTCTGCCCTTGAGGGTCTTTTATAGGAGGACAGAAGCTCTTTGTTGTAACCCCTTCACACGTTATTAACAGAGGTTTAACGGAAAGAAGAGGGGGCTTGTTACATGCCCGCTGCAATTTGTCTCTTCTTTCAGTTCATTCCGATCTTCATCATGTCCAACCAGAAGATGGATTAACTCAGATCCAGGGTGACTGTTTCCATACTAAATAGAAAATGAATTTGAAAAAGGCAGACAGAATAATCTCCCCTTGCAAAGGACCAGCGAGACAGTAAATATTCCTGCGTGCCATTTTTTATAAAACAAACTGCTGTTCAACAAATGAAAGCAAACTTCACTAATATGTGGGTGCATTGTCTTGATTGTTCGCCTCTGCTGCCTAATTCTTTCCATGCTACCTATTCACAGTCCTTTGCTGACCTCCCGCTAAGTGTCCCACACATAGCACTAATTTACAGTGATTTTGAATTGCTTCTAATCCTGTTGCATTTGGATCTGCAATCTGATATCTGTGATGAGGCTGTCAGATGGTGTAACACAGGATTGCTGCAGTCAGACTGACTCAACAGTAGCTGAGCCTCAGCTTCCCCAGTTCGGCCTTTGGCAAGGTCGCTGCACCCACAATGACTTGCCACTTTTCACAATTCTAGCAATACTTTTGGATGAATTTGGGACTATGTCCAGTATGAATTGTAGGCAACTATCCAGCACTACTGCTCAGAACAGGAAATTGTAGATCTTTCCATAGCGGCTCAATGAGTCACTTAGCTTTCTGTGAAAATTTCTGTTAGTTCAGGATTTCACAAAGAGAGACAATACAGTAAAAAGGAATTTCACAACATGATAGCCACTGCCACGCATTGTGCCGATGGATCGAAAACCTCTGTGACCTCTTATAATTCAGGGACTCTCAGTGTAAGAAATTAAAAGTGCATCCGAATGCTGAATTTAAAATTCACATTGCTTAAGCACAGCTTATCTACAAAGTAGTTTCTAACCTATCCTTTTCTTAGAGTGCTGGTTACATGTTTAATTTGAAAAATAAGTAAACAAACAAATAAATAAACTTTCCATCACTTGACCCTACTCACCATTGTAGTTATCTGCCCTATGCTGTTGTACAGAAACATCACAGTGATGTTCCAGGTGTCTACAATGAGCCATACCCACCCCTACCCCTACCCCTACCTCCTGCTAAACAGCTATTGTGGATTTAAAATAAGATGAAGTAGGATAGCAAGCAATTCTCTCAAGAGAACTTCAACACTGAAAAAAGATATCTGTAATGTCTAATTATGATAAGAAAACCCCACAAACATGAAACAAAACAAAACCACAACAAAAGCATATGGGTATAGAGGAAAGGTTTAAATCTTTTATATCAAGAATGGTACAGATCTACTGGTCTAGTTTACAGGAACAGAAAAGTTCTTCCAGATATCTAACAGTTGGAGTAACCTCTTCAACTAAAGTAGTTTACCAGTCTCAGAGTTGGGTCGTGCATGTGCAATTTAAGACGTTTATAAACAGCCTGGCAAAGAGCCAATGCCATGGTGGTGGAGCCTGTGGATTATATGAAGTCATTTGAAATATCATAAGCAGAGGCAGAAACACCTGAAACAGCTAAGTAGTAAAACAGCAGGTGGAATTCAATGCAAACAAATGTGAAGTCATAGAATTGTCAGGGTTGGAATGGACCTCAAGGATCATCTAGCTCAAAGCCCCCTGCTATGGGCAGGGACACCTCACAACTAGATCAGGCTGCTCAGAGCCCCATTCAGCCTGGCCTTAAACACCTCCAGGGATGGGGCTTCCACCACCTCCCTGAGCAACCTGTTCCAGTGTCTCACTGCCCTCATGGTGAAGTTCTTCCTAACACCTAATCTAAATCTACACACTTCTAGGTTTGCTCCATTCTTCCTAGTCCTACCACTACGTGACATCCTAAAAAGTCCCTCCCCAGCTTTCTTGTAGACCCCTTTCAGATACTGGAAGGCCACAATAAGGTCTCCTCAAAGCCTTCTCTTCTCCAACCTAAACAGCCCCAACTCTCTCAGTCTGTCTCCTTAGAAGAGGTGCTCCAGCCCTCAGATCATCTTCATGGCCCTTCTCTGGACACGTTTCAGTATGTCTAGATGTTTCTTGTATTAGGGCCTCCAGAACTGGATGCAGTACTCCAGGTGGGGTCTCACCAGAGTGGAGTAGGGGGGAAGAATCACCTCCCTCAATCTGCTGACCATTGTTCTTTTGATGCAGCCCAGGATCTGCTTGACTCTCTGGGTTGCAAGTGCATTACTGCTGGCTCATGTTGAGCTTCTCATCTGCCAGCACCCCCCAGGTGCCTCTCCCCAGGGCTGCTCTCAAGCCAGTNAGAATAGAATAGAATAGAATAGAATAGAATAGAATAGAATAGAATAGAATGAATAAGCCAGGTTGGAAGAGACCTCCAAGATCATCCAGTCCAGCCTATCACCTAGCCCTAGCCAATGGCACTAAGTGCTCTATCCAGTCTTTTCTTGAACACCTCCAGGGATGGAGACTCCACCACCCCCCTGGGCAGCCCATTCCAATGGCAAATCACTCTCTCTGTGAAGAATTTCTTCCTGATACCCAGCTTATACCTCCGCGGCATAACTTGAGACTGTGGGGTTAGGCTTGATAGTGCTATGAAGGACTATTTTGGTGATCAAAAATCTACTGGAATATTAGGAAACATTAGCAAAAGAATACCAAATAGAACAGAAAATATTTTTATGTAATTGTTTAAATCCATCATTCACCAACGTCTTCGCAATGGTCATACTGTATACAGCTTTGATGTCTTTGTTGTAGAAAGGATATTAGGACTGGACAATTACTTGCCTTATTTTTTCCTTCCCTCCATGTCCTTCATGCAGACACTGCTAGAGCAGGGTACTGTGCTGGAGAGACTCTGAACCATTCCTGCACCCTTACATATATGCAAAGTCTATTTTATGACTGAGAGCTACTGCTAATAGTTCTGAGAAGTGAGTGTTGTATGTCAGTTCCAGCTGAAAAAAGCAATTTGGCAGTGGCTTACCTGTTATATACTCAACACTGTACCTCTATGTGAGGACAGAGGGGATTAAGTCTTGATTACAAAAGGAGCATTTAAAACACTATACATATAAGATCACCTCAAGTATAAACAGCAATTAATCTGAACAACTTGCTATCCCACCTATACAGATATGAAGTTGAATGCTTCTGCATATGGAATTAGTGCTATTTATATTCACTAACTGTGCAGTACTGTGATCAAGGTTAAAATATGTCTCAAATGTAGTTTCAGTGTCCATGATAGACACAGATTATATCTGCCTAAGCAGTGCTTTAACTAGGTTAAAAAGTATGTTAAGGCAGCTACACAGACAAGACTTTTAACACCATTCTCCCATGCTCAGTTCAAACATACCCCAGATTTCCCACAGCTGCATATAATGCCAGCAGTGCACCACCAGTGCTGGAAAGCTCACAAATGAGTGTATTTGAATGCTCGACTATTAACAGTTGCAAATCCCACAAGAAGCTGATTGTATCCTCTTTGTATCAGCAATATTTACTGTGTGGGAAAGCACAAGCAATTAAAATGATATATTTCTGCTGCTGAAAATATCACAGACTCCAGTAACATCAACGGCACCCTATTGTTTGTTACAGATGCAAGTAACACATACCCCATTCACTTGACTCCTCGAGCACTAAGGGATATATTCTCCTCTTCATTCTGCTTCCCCTCCACTCAGCTGCTAAAGTGACAAAAGGAGGCCAGCTGAATGATACAGGCATTTTTGTGGAGTGTAAAGCTACTGTCTCCACATGGTCTTAGGAAAGCAGTAGCACAGACACAGCTGCTTCAGAGAAACTAAGCACTATAGAGATACAAGTCAGACTAAGAGAGATCAACATCAACTCACGTCACCACCATGCCTACCCTGTTTATCAATTATGAAAACAAATGGAATGGGAAACCTTGATACTGATGACAACCTCTTCCTCAAATATGTTACTTGGATTAGGAGTCACAAGCAGTCTGAGTAGCTGGTGTCACTGAGTGCTGATATTTTTTGTTTCAGCTGGGAATAATAAGTTCAAATTTATGTAGGACTCTTATAACATCAGTAGTGAGTTCTGGTGAAAGAAGGTTAACTGATGCTCAGCAGCAGGGAGAACAGTTTTTCTAAAATGGGACCTGTGTAAAATATTTATTTCAGAGACGAGGAGTTTGCACAACAAACAGCAGTAGCCATGTGTTATGGAGGGCAATTAGTGATATGCAAGAGAGGATTTTCCAAAATTAATATTGTTTATTAATGTTGATATTCAGGATTCTCACTACCTGCCCAGTCATTTTTAAATAATATTTACGTTCTTCGCAATGGTCATGAAAACATTATACAAAGGAATAACAGAATCTAGAACACTAAAGAGATAACTAGCAATAATACAAACATTAAACTTAATTGAACTGGAAGAGAGGTTCTTGTGGTTAATTATACTGCTTGCCCACTAGAAGGACTCTGCTTACAGCAGAAGGCACTCAGATTCACTTAAGAGTTTATAGAATTTTGCTAAAGATTTGCTAAAGAGGCTGTGGAGTGTTTACTCATAAATATTATCTCCGGATTTCCTGGGGCTAACTACAGTTCCAGACAGTACCCCAACTCTTTCAGGGAGTTGTGTTAGTGTCTTCTTAGCTGCTGAGGCTTCTGATCTTCCCAGGCTCTTAATAGGGATGCTGGAAGAAAAGCAGGTGATCACTGACCTGGTCCTTGCTCCTCTTGGCCCCCGACTTGGCAGAAGACCTGCAGAGGGGGAGGCAGGATGTCTTGCAGATGTGCAGAAAGGCAAAATGTCATGCAGGACAAGTGAACGTATTGTATGAAGGCACCTAAGACCTATTCCTGGTAAAGCAGTTTCCAGACAGACAAACTCAAGATATCCAGGCTTGTTACAACACAGCAGGGCTAGCTTAGAGCTTAGCAGAGCACGGCAGGATACTACAGCAGTGAGGCAGAGGCACTGCCAGAAACAGAGAGCAATTAGTGCAAAAGCAATGGCAGCAGCATGTTGTGTTACCTTCTCGTCTCTTTATATCAATGTAGCCCGAGTCTAATGGGCCTTTGGACACAGATTAGCTGATCAGGATGGGATGTTGCCAGGCTTAACCATATTAGGTAAAGTCGGGGCTTGCTTTTACCTTTTAGGACAGAACACAAACACATGTATAAACATAGTGCAGGTACCCTGTAAACAAGTTTGGTCAGATGGAGGCACTAGAGGTTTCTGTCTTCCTTTCCTGCAGTACTTTTCCCATCAGCAGAAGGAGGAAGAGCAGAAGAACATGTCTGGGCAAGCGAGGACATGTTTAAGCCTACTTTGGCCTATTATGGCTTTCCATGACACCATGAGAAACTTTTAGGTATATATTTTTAAAATAGTGCCCTGCTGTTAGTAAAAAGCAACATTCATAGTGCAATATATGCAAAAATTAAAACATCCAGAATAACCACAGAAGCGATAAGGACAGTTATCTCTGTAATTTTGTTTGCTATACAGGGATCTTAGGCAACCTGGGATTCTAAGAAATTAAAATACAGTTAATAAGAAAGCCACAGTATTGATTGATCCTTGTACTGGTATCTAACCTAGAAATGCACAGTGAAGAGGACGAAGCTTCCTGATGCACAAGAAGCTGCCCCTAATGCTAGGAACAGAAGCCCCAAACTCTGGTATATCTTCAGCCTTAAAATGTTTTTAGGCAGTGCTACCACTTTTTTTGTGTCTTTTCAAGTTAAATTAGTGCTCTCCATGTGTGTCAACCAATCTGATAACTGTAAATCATCCCTGATCAAAACTTCTGGAGTTAGGTTCCCACAGGTATAGAGTGAGAATACATGAGATACTGCACTTCCCATGTTCAGTAAACTCTACACTGCAAGTCTGATAGAATTAGATATTTTCAAGTCCTGTTAGCTACGCATTGTAGAAATCCTTAACTTATCTTTTCGATCTTGACATAAAAAAATCAACCTAATTCCAGCTGAATTAATCTCAGATCCCAGCATGAACATTCTAATTTGACACTGAAAGCGCTTTTATGAATTTAAAGATAATTCCAAATTATACCCATTCTCAAAATGCATTAAACAAAAACCTGTTATTGCAGAGCAGGTGGTACATGTGAGATACTTAGGCATGCTCTGCTTGTGCTTCTCTCTCTTCCAGGATGACAGAGTTTAGAGACACTCATCTTTAAATTAGGTAATTTGACTAGTGCCTGAATCTATGTGAAATAAATCCAGAACGTATGGGCTGGACAAACGGCTGTTCATAATGAACAGTATCTAACTGAGACTCCATTTAAATATCTTGGTGAAGTTAATTGTGTGCCGTAAGTACTATGCTCCTATACCGTATCTGTGGGAAGCAGAAACATTCTTTCTACAGAAAAAAAAAGAATCTCATTAAAAGCAGAAGTAGATCATCATACCAAACAAAGTGTTCAAGTCTGAACTCAGAAGGGAAAGCATGAAAAACAGCAGCAATGACCTCCCTCTTATACTTTAGGAAATACTTTTTTTGGAAGAATTGCATGAGAACATACAGATTTAATGTTTTTGGTCTCTTATCAGGCTGGGCCAAGCTCAAACTAATGAACTCAAGGTTAAAACCTTTCCATGTTCCTAAACAATCTAACCCTTCCTAATAAAATGCCTTTTTTTGGAAGTCTACACAACTGAATGAAGTCTAGACAACCAACTGACAATCAGACCAACAAGTCTGTATTCTCTCAAGCAGAGAACATGAAGAAAAGGAATCTGGCAATCAGCTGCTCTAAAGTCTGAGGTTGTGAATTGGTACTTGACAAAAACACATAAGGGTCTGGTATTTGGTGTTCAACAGTTTGCATGTTCTAAGGATAGATCTTTTATCGGGTATATATATATGAGGTGTTCCAGAGTATCTATTCTTGAATGCTCTACGATACTCTTAAATTACTACATCACTTAACATTTTAGTATTTTAGATTTGACTGTCAGAGATGAAAATGAAACTCTCCTTCACCAAAAAAATGTTGAAAGTTTCATGAATGCCCAAAAGAGGTATGTTTCTTGCAGTGCTCTTCAATTTTTGTTGAATAATTCTCTTATTGTTTGTGATGTTTGTCTGATATATGAATCACTGAATTCTGAGCTGGGTAAGTTACTTACTTGTAAGCTGGGTAAGATGTGTTTCTCAAAATCCTCTTCCTTTTGGATATACAAACAAATCGAATGTTTGATCTCATACAATTTTTCTCTCCAGCAATCCCAGCACTGTGTAAGCATCTTCTCTTATGTTTTATGCAGATATCCTAGAGAGGTGAGGGGTTTTCACTCCTCCCTTTCCTTGCAACCACAGGATCCCAGAGTATGAAGGACTCAGGGAAAAGATGAAAGAAAAAGGTTATAGGCCATGTGAATACAACATAAGAGCTCCATTTACAATTAAGTCCCACCTCTAAATGTTTATTCATTTCACTTTGAGTGACCTCATAACCTACAGGTATGTCTAAGGCCTGTGTGGGAAGGGAATTCCTTTGCCAAGAAAAACTGCTTGTACTTGTATGCAAGAGCTGGGCGTGAATCCATCCTGGAAAGGTATAATGGGCATAACTAGCATGGTTTGAGAAGCAGGGGGCTACAGGAGTGACTTGGTGGGAAGAAGCCTTGAACTGTCCTGTACAATCACGATCAGTTCCAATCAGCTCATTGACTGACCCAAACTGTGACAAAATCTCAGCTCACCAGAGAATCACATGACACCTCTGCTCAGACATACGCATCAAGGAGAGGCAATAGCTGCTGGTGGCCCAAAGGAAGACACCTGGATAATGTCATGGAGTCTTCTTTCTTCAGCTGTCCACTTATATGGGAAACATACAAAGTTCTACCATTTCTGGAAGGAAAAAGGAAAGAAGATGGTGGATAGGCCATACAGAAAGAACTGGCATTGTGTCATGACAGAGAAACTAAGTCCCGGCCACAGCACTTTTTTCTTTTATATTCAAATAACTTGTCACAAAACTGGCATTCCTATCTCTGTAATATGAGAACTCAGACAGTTCAGAAGTTTGACAGAAAGGATATTTCTCTTTTTATCCCAATCTAGGAACCTCATGACGGTGTTATTTTAATTCTGAGCATAATACACAACAAGTATTTATTTTTATTTTCCTTATTTTTATTTTTTCCCCTAAAGATCAGCAGTGATGTGAGAAAGAAGGATGAAATAGATTAGACAATAAAAAATATATGGCATACAGCCTGATTATATTTCCATTCATGTGTCTTCCTCTGCTTGGTTTTTTTTTAGGTTAGAGATACTGAAGGTTCAGAAATTTGAAGCAAATGCAAACAACAATAACAAAGCAGAAAAGAAGGTAGAGAATAGGGCTGTTAGGAGAAATCTGTTCTGTACTCAATATGTGTAGAGGCAAGTTACTCTTGTCCATAGTAACCCACACACTAAGGTATTCTGGATGAGTCCAAAACATTCAATGTCATTGTAGCATGAAAATGTACATCAAAGTATATCTCATAACAAAGCAGGAATCTCAGAGATAGTGACTTAGAAAATATTAACAGAGAAATTGTCTTTTTATGACTCTTTCATGTAGCCAGACAAAGAATTCAGACCATTATGTCACATCATTTAGCTCGACAACACTACTGGGCAAATTATGAAACAATTCTTTGCATTACTTTCTCCATACCTGAGTTCATCTTATAATAGAGTTGTTCATTAAAGCATATGCCTCATCTGAAAATGTCAATATTTCCATTTTAGTGAAATTTTTGTTTTACTAATTCAGTTCTCTGCATTTGGCTGTAAACACTGCATATATTAATGCTCAATGCAGTTTAGATCAAAACGTTGTTTAATTATCTAAAATGTCACTTTATTACAGAGAAAGGTAGTTCAATATATAAGAAAATGAATGTGCAATTACTAAGATGTTATAATCATCATAATGATGAATGAGTTGAGGGAATGACATTAACATTAAAGGAACACATTCCAAAAGACACTAGTTGAAAGAGCTTTGTGTCATTAACTTTATTGGGAGCACTTCCAAAAGGCTCAAGTTGAAAGAACTCATGCCATTAATATTATTGGGAGTCATTCCAAAAAAACAGTAGTTGAAAGAGCTTCTTGTAGGATGATTTATTTGTTGGTTTAAGCAGATAAGTTAACTCTTTTGATATTAGATGCTGATTTTAACAGAAATTCACTATATTAATGGGTCTCATAAAAGGAAGCTTGAGCATCTTGGACTAATATTCAGTAAATGTTGAAGTTAACTACTTGAAATCAGAAAAGTATTTTCCTGTCCTTGGGTTTGGGTTTTTTGTAGTGTTTTTGTTGTTGTTGTTTTGCTTTTTTTTATTATTTGTTTGTTGTTGTTGGGTTTGGTTTTTTTTTTTTTAACTGTATTTGTCAGTGCTTCTGCAATGGTAGAAGCTTGAAGTGCTTACTTTTCTTCCAAAAACAGTCTTTACATGACTACATGACATACACAGACTGCTCTCTGTGTACTGCTCTGGGGATCCAATACCATGAAATTTTTCTGTCTCCTACATGGTGAGGAAGATAGCTGGCATATTTGTAATGCTGGATAATACTGTGCCATAATTCTGCTTCTACTTTTCATACCTTCTCTCAGCTCTAGTTCCAGATAATTTTGGACAGGGTCTATGCTTTCTGTGGTTCTTAAAAGAACACTGAATCCAGAAGAGTTCTGGCCATTGAAGAATTCGAGTTAGGTTTGTCACATTGCTATGCCTGTCTGTGCTTTCTGTGCTTGTTAAAAGAACACTGAATCTAGAAGAGTTCTGGCCATTGAAGATTTCTGGTTAGTTTTGTATTTATACTGTCACATTGCATTGATCTTCCTGGCTACATGCATGTTATTTATCACCAAAGGTCCCATTGTGGAGTTGTGTTAGGATGGTAGGAGCCTAAACATCTCCCTTGTGGAAAAAAAAATAATAACTGCAAGCATGAACTGGAAAAAAGTACATGCCAAGGTTTTGTTCCTATATAAAATACAAAAACACATCCTGGCAGATCTGGCTTCTTCAGCCTGCAGGCTTCATGGCCTTGTGTACTCTTTCTGATTCTCATGCTATAGATCAAAACAACATGATTTAGCCTTGGCAACAAGCTTCAAAACATTCTTGTGCTAGATTGTGAAGCAGCCTTCTCATTTGTGTCCATTACTGAATAAAGCAGTGATAAACAGCATTTAATGAACTGTCAGTTGGAGTCAGGAGGAGATGAACGCTTATGTTTTCCTCAGTTCAGATACAAAAAACATAATCTGAAGCCAAAGAAAGAAGCTAGAATTTGGGAGAAGTTTCAGTAATTTTTAAATATGCACACCAACTTGCATGGAGAAGTAACTAATCAATATGCCCATGACACTATGTGCTCAGGCAAAGACCTACACAGAGGTGACAGAATCCAAGAGACAGATTTGTGTCTCAGCATCTCCAGACACCCCAGGGACCTGTTGTGCAGCATGCCATAGGAGTAGCCTTCAGATGATGATAACCATGGTAGTGCCAGTCCTGGGAAGAAGTGGAGAGGCATGTTGTCATGGCATGCATGAATCTGCTCATTCATAAACCATTCTCTATAAGATCAAGGAATGATATCTCTACCAATTCACGCAGTTGTAGGTCCTAGGAATGGGAAATCTGGGAGAAAGTGTCCCTTTGATGTCTTACGTACATCACAGGAAGATGCACTTACTGCTTCAGAGACCAAGAGCATAGCAATGAATGAACATGGACAGCTAGTAGAAGGTTCAGAGGATCACAGGATGTTAAAGATTGGACGTGACCTCCACAGATCTTTGAGTCTAATTCCTCTGCCAGAGCAGGATCATAGAATCTAGTGCAGGTCACACAGGAATGCATCCAGATTGGTCTTGAAAGAGAAGGAGAATCCACAGCCTCTCTGGGGAGCCTGTTCCAGTGCTCTGTGACCCTTACAGTAAAGAAATTCTTCCTCATGTTGACATGGAACTTCCTGTGCTGTTTATACCCATTATCCCTTGCCCTGTGTGCAGCTGAGAAGAGTTTGTTTCCACCCTCTTGACAACCAGCCCTCAGATACTCATAAACATTGATTAGATCTTCTCTAAGTCTTCTCTTCAACAGACAAAAAAGCTCCAGGTCACTCAGCCTCTCCTCACAGGGTAGATGATCCAGCCCCTTAATCATCTTCATAGCCCTCTGTTGGATTCTTTCAAGTAGATCTGTATCCCTCTTCAACTGGGGAGCCCAAAACCAGGTGAGGTTTCACCAGGGCAGAGTAGAAGGGGAGGAGAACCTCCTTTGATCTGCTGGCAAAACTGCTCTTAATGCACTCCAGGTTCTTGATTACTTTTCCTCTGAGTTATCTTGCAGGAAACTTTCTGAAGTGGCTTGGGGTGGACAGCTTCCCAGAGCCACCTCTTATCCATGGCAGAAAGGCACTGATGATTGCATGTTGCTGCTACAGGGCAAGAATGAGCTCTCCACAAAGATCTTGGATGTCTTGTCTGATAGCACGTGAGATGAGAGGAGTCCATCTTGACAGGGTCTACTCATCCTGTGCTGGATATCTTTGGTCCAGCACATGTGTTATGAACCTAGATATTCTTTCCAAAGGCATAACATTGCCACTAACAGCATCATCAGCCACAGCAACAGACAAACTATGTAGCAAGTCCAGATAAGATGCTGTGTGCCTGTCTCTGTCATACAAACTGGACATATACAAAACTCAGTTGAACAATATCCTGAACAATGTGGTCTAAGGTGACCCTGCTTCAAGAGAGTTATATCAAAAGACATCAAGAAGTCTCTTCCAACATCAAGCATTCTTCAGTTCAGTAATTCTAACTTCTATCTATGGCAGAATATCATCACACTCAACTGTAGGAGAAGAAGAATCATCTAGCTTAAAACACCAGTGTGGAGTCAAATGAAATCATTGCTAGAGGCTGTGATGATACAATGTAAGGCTTGCATGTTCTTCAAAGGCTGAACATATATTATTTCTCTCCATCATCATTATATACATCATAAAGAGAATATATACACCAGACAGCATTAACTAGATTTCAAATTACTCTTTACAGAATCATAGAATGGTTTGGGTTTGAAGGGACTTTTAAAGGTCATATAGTGCAATGTCCCTGCCATGATCGAGGACATCTTTAACTAGACCAGGTTGCTCAGAGCCCTGTCTAACCTGACCATGAATGTTTCCAGGCATCTCTGAGAGCCTGTTTCAGTGCTTGACCACCTACACTGTAAAACATTTATTCTAATCTGAATCTACTCTCAGTTTAGAACTCCCTGTCCTAGCACAACAGACTTTAATAAAGTGTTTGTCCATATATTTCTTGTAGACCCCGTTTCAGTACTGAAAGGCCACCACAAGGTTTCCCAAAACCTTCTCTCCTGCAGGCTAAACATTCCCAACTCTCTCAGCCTGTCCTCACACAAGATGAGTTCTAGACCTCTTATAATATTTGTTGGCCTTTTTTTAGGTTATATACAGTGCTCTTCCTTGTGGCAAATCATTCACTATACAAGACACATTGTTACAAATAATATATGTAGCACGAGATTACAATCTTTTAATGACAATTTATGTATCGGAATAATTTTCAAATGTGGCCATGGATATCTGTAAACTTAAACATGAAATCCTGTTCTGCGCTTTGTTTTTCAAGGCCAAAGTATATTTGCAGCTGTATTTAAATAGGAGATGCATTAATGATAGTCCTAAGAGTAACCATGCATGCTCAGACATAAGAACATGTATCAAAGAAACAATTTTTTGGTCTCCTGTACATAGCAAAGTGCTGCTTTCCCTTTGTCATCACACTCTCTGATACCATGCTTTCTCCTTCAAAGTTTGATGTTGATATGAATACATTTGGCATGCAGACCTAATATTAGAAGCTTACATGCTGCCATAAGAACCATCACGAAACATGGAATTTACCTCAATTATATAAACATATGGTCCAAAAAGGTCTCAGGACCACAGAACACAGAAAATATACATACATGACAGACAAAGAGCAGAGGAAAGTAAGAACATGGGAGCACAGCAAACAATGTGGTAGGAGAGGATATTAGCTCTGTTAGCATTGTTGTGGTTGGCTCCATTTGCTGCTTAAATCTTTATAGTGGGTTTCTGAGAGAAATTAGGTAGGTGGAAAAATAAAAGAGTAAGGGTAAATTTGTAAGACCAAATGGCAAACCTGAATGGACAACGAGCTACACCGAGTAAACACAGTGGAAAAAACAAGTTTTTAAAGTCATCTCTGGCTTAATGCTTCAAGCTTCCACAGTTTCTGTAATGGCTCCGTCAGCTTTACTTGCCTGGCTCAGGTCTGCTGCATCTTTTGTAGGTCTTGAAACCTGTATGGCAAAGGAAGGAAGAAATATAAGCTCTGTCCAGTTTGCCGCCTGGGTGGGCAGTGATGTACTCCCAAATGTCCAAATCACAGCATGTTTAAGCACTATAACTTCTGCTCAGCCCTTATTCTTAGATTTAATTTCTATGTAAACTGAGAAACCTGTGCATCTGTGTCATCTAGATATACTTCTAGCCCTGGTCATCTAAACAGAGCCCTAGTGATTTCTAGTCAATTTGGAATGTTCTAC
>VWZI01020957.1:103240-135872 GCA_013396835.1 Psilopogon haemacephalus | reverse complement strand
TTTTTTTTTTTTTTTTTTTAAAAAAAAAAAAGGCAATTAGCAGAGGATGGCTGCACCAGCCTGTTCAAGGGAGACTTTCAGACACAGATGGAGTTTTAATTTCAGGATTTTAAAAAGGGTCATTTTTGCACCCTTACACTATACAGGTCAATTAAGGATTGGAAAATCTAAGAAGAAATGCTTCATGCTGGCTCATCTGGACAGAGATACTGAGGAAACTTCTGAGATGTGTTGTACATGCCAGAAGAAGGAGCCAAGTCAAGCAAAAGAGCCCGTATTGGTGGCACAGGAAAAAAAATGTTCCCCTGGAGCAACATAGGCTTAGATTTGTTTAAACTGGCCAAGAAAAAAAATGTGGGTTTTTTTTTTTGTGGACTAGGTTTACTAAGAAGCAGTATTTTGTGATGTTTGGCTGTAGACAAGTTACTGCTAGTGTGCCTTTAGTCTTCAGTCATAATCTAGCAGTGACTTTGAAAAGGTTTACTACAATTAAATTGCAGGATATAACAACCTAATGCAGGTTGCCACTTGCAGGTGTTTATTTTAGTAGACAGGGAGAATTACAATGTTTTCACTGATGACAGAGGTTGATGTCAGGGTTTTGTGGAAGTGTAAATACAGCTATATGCAATATTATGTGATATGACCTGATGGTCATGGAATTCTCAACAATCCCTTGACATGGCACACCACGTATGCACATGATGGAGATCAATGATCAGAAAACAAAGGAGATGAAGGAAGCACAAAGGGCAGTTAAAAGTGTCTTATGTCATGCACTCTAATCATATGACAATTGACAAGGTCTCCTTAACTTCCTATGTTTTCCTGTTTATCCTGTGGCTAGACCCAGCCCTGGTAACCTCAGATGGACTGATACAGTTATTTCACATGTTATGAGATTGACATCAATAGGCAAATGCAAATATCACCAGTTTCAGGAGAGAAGGTAAGAGTCATTCATCTTGAACATTTCTTTTTCTTTGAGAAAGTCATTATTTGTGGTTCTTACAAGAGATAAGGCAGCTAAATCACATGTCCTTAATACTATGAAAAACATCTACTTAAAATTTCCTGTTAGTAGTGCTTTTGATATTTCAAGGCTGACTTGCCGGTGGAAGGCACATCAGAGGCTAGTAAAAATGGTTATTAACCTCAGCACATGATAACCAGATTATTTAGCAGGATGATTACAAATACTTGGAAGCAAATGCTATACATGTTGCTCAAGGATCAATATTTTAAGTGTTTTGCTCAGAAGGCTGGGAAAAGAAGATAAGCCTCTAAGAGAGCTCTGCGTGCATGAAAGCTCCCTTACATTAATCCCCCCTTTTTAGCATAGAGGAGAAAGAAGAAGAGCTGGAGGAATGAATCAATTAATGTGTTTAATGAACATGTTTGCATTCAATTCATGCTGTGTATTTATCTAAAACTCATTTTAAAAAATATTATGTAAGTGCAACTCTAGTAAAAAGCCCTCTAAACCTTCACTTGTCTTGAAGAAGCAAGAGAATCTTTGAAAGTAGGCTAGCCAACTTAATCAGGACGGCTTTAAACTGAAGTTTTTAGGGAGCAGAGTCCAACATGGCAATGTGTCTGCAACTGCACCCGATAGCTCAAATAGACCAGACCAGTCACAACAGTGACAGGTATGACCACAGTGGTTCCTCTTACTCTTCTCCGAGATCACCTTCTTAATCCATTAAGTGTCTGAAGTGCCTCTATGCCAATGCAAGAAATATGGGGAATGACTAGGATGGACAAGAAATCTGAGTGTGGAAAAACAGCTACAATCTTATCACAATTACAGACACATGGTGGGATAGCACTCATGACAGGAATGTTGTCATGGATGGCTACTTTTTAGGAAGGACAGACCAACAAGACTAGGAGGTGGAGTTGTTCTCTATGTGAATAAGCAGGTAGAATGCATTGTGCTTAACCTAGAGTGGGGTGAAGAAAGTGTTGAAAATTCCTATGGGTAAGAGTTAAAGGCCATCCAAACATGGGACACACTGTTGTGGGTGTCTACTACAGACCACGAAACCAAGAGAAAATTGTCAATGAGGCCTTTTATAAACAGCTGAAAGTAGCCCCAAGATCCCATGCCCTTGTGCTCATGAGTGAATTCAGTCACCCTGATATTAGTTGGAAAGATCGCACAGCCATGCATACAAAGTTCAGAATGCTCCTGCAGTGCCTTGATGACAACTTCCTAATGCAAGTGGTTGAAGAACCAACAAGGAGAGGTGCGATGCTAGACCTTGTATTAACAAAGAAGGTCTCATCAAGGACTTTAAGGCATGAAACAACAGAGTTTAGCATTGTTAGGAACAGAAGCAGGGCAAATCGTAAAACTTCTGTCCTGGACCTTAGGAGGGCTAATTTCATCCTATTTGAAGAACTACTTAGAATTATCCTGTGGGCTAGGGCTCTAGATGCTAAGGGGGTCCAAAAGACCTGGTTAATATTCAAAGACCACTTCATCAGGAAAATATGTAAAATGTATACCCTTGAAAAAAAATCTGTTAGAGGAGGGAGGAGACTGCATCTGCATGGAGGTGCCAGAAAAACTCAGATGGAAGAGGGAAGCCTACAGTAAGTGGAAAAAGGGTCTGGGCAAGTTATCCACGTGAAGAAAGACAGAGAACTGGGGATGTTTATTCTTAAGAAGAGAAGGATGAGAGGGGCCCTATCAGGATCTACAAATATCTAAGAGGTGGATGTCAAGATAAAGGTGACAGTGTCTTTTTAGTGGTGCCCAGTAATAGGACAAGGAGCAAAAGGTAGAAGCTATAACACAAGAGCTTCCTCCTCAACACAGGGACACACTTCTTTATGGTAAGGGTGATGGAACACTGGAACAGGCTGCCCAGAGAGATTGTGGAATCTCCTTTTCTGAAGACTTTCACAACTCATCTGGATGTGTTCCTGTGTGGCCTGCCCTAGGTGATCCTGCTTTGGCAGGGGGATTGGGCTCAATGATTTCTAGAGGTTCCTCCCAATTCATAACATTCTGCAATTCTGTGGTTCATTTTAAACTGTGAGACATAATAGAGCCCGGGTCTTGACATCAGGATGGTCCAACTGTGAATGAGATGTCATCAAAAGTAAGAAGCAAATATCCAGAGCTCAAATTCTCTTGTTTGAAAGAGAACTCAAACTAGTAGCTGTGTACCTCAGGGAAGGAGCTGTGCATTGCTCCTGCTTCTTTGTTTCCATCCCTCCCTTCCTCCTTCCCTCCTTTCTGCAAAACAGTTTTAAATTAATCTATTAATTTCTTTGATTCATCACATACATCTGCAGAAATATTTGTCCACAGTAGTTTTATTTTCCCAGGTTTCTAGGTCAATATTTAAATGTGTTTTAGAAAAGATACTTCTAGAAACTTTATTTGCTGCCAATAAGGTTACTGCTATTGAGAATTATCTGGGAAAATAAGCTGTGGTCTATGAATTCTCACCTTGAAGGGTATCATTCTGGGAAGTGTGTCACAGATCACAAAGGATCTAACTCCATTATCACAGATCCTGAGGTTATGACTAAACTACTCCATAAAGTCTGCTGCTTTGGCTGGCCTGAAGACCAGGTGGCACCAGCTTTCTTGCCTCAAACTGGCTTAAGACTAACCTAGAGATTTGTCTTGCAGATGGCTAGTTGATGCAGCCAAAAACAAAGCTGGGAAATTAGCTAGGAATTAAGTGACATAGAACATCTTGGGTATAGCATCTGATCTCCCTCTTCAGCTGTATTCTGTTCAGCAGTGATGACCATGTCCTGTCCTCATCTTTCAACACCTACCATGGAAGTGGCATAGCACTAACACACAAATAATGAGTGCCTGTATCGTTTTAGAGAAGGTTCAGGAACAGACTGGTAAAAGGTATCACCACCCCCTGACAGGGGCTTTGGGCAGAGATCAAGCCATAGAATTTCATTTTGTGCTGCAGGACAGAAAAGCAAAGAAAGCAAAAGTAGCACAGATAAGTGCTTCACCTGAGGTATTCATCAGAAATCAGAGCAAATCCAGCACTAAAGTCTGGACTTTATCAGATGCAAGAGATACTACTAGAGTCTGTTCAAGCAATATGGGAAGATTGATTATGAGCTTATACCACCTTGAGTCATCATTGCCAACTGCAAAGAACTGCAGTGATGCAGGTCAAGAAAGCAGATTGAGTCACTCAAACTAGGACAGAATAAAGGAGGTAGCTGTTTCATATTGCTCCTCAGAAAGCTTTGGTTATTCCAGGCTATTTCCTGTGCAAAGATCCTAGTACATGGCACTTAACTAAGGCTGTCAGAGCACAGCTTTGCACGAATTTTTACTCCTTTGTATGCAATGTGCTGCATCATCTGCAGGACATACAGCAAAGTCCCAGGGAGTGTCCTGCAGGTAGTTCTGTGGAAGCTCACACCAACGTAAAAGTTTCTGAGTCTAGTTGCTAGCAGGAATGGTGTTGACAGCTCTTTGGACAGGTCTTACAATTAGGGATGAGAAGACTGTCAGCTGCCCTGCCCAGAGATGGCTTGAAATGATCCCATTGCATTTGTCTTTCTAGTTCACCTTCTGACGGATTGTTTATCCAGATAATCTCTTTGAGAGCAATTCGTCTGCCAAAGTGAGGAAGTGACTAAGCTGTCACCTCAAATTCTGTGCTATACTTGAACTCTTTTGGTTTAATTCAATTTTTTGAAAAATAGAGCATCTAAAGGACTTCTTGCCTGTCAGAGAGAACATTTCTGGACCAAAAGCTGTTGGAAGTAGTATGTTAAATTAATGGGTTGCTTTACATTTGTATCCTATGGTATTTTCTTTTGGAGACAGGAATGTAGCCATTTAAAACAAATAAACAAAACCACACACACACACAAAAAAAAAAAGCAACCAAAAAACTAACCAACCAAAACCTTCTACTAACTTGGTCACAGTTCTTATAGACATTATTATTTGTCCTCTATGACAGAAAAAATATATCCTTCCTTGTGCAAAAGTTTCTTGCAAACATGATCTAGAGATTATAATAATTTTATCATGCCTTCAGGCATTTCCTTTCTACAATTGTTTTGCAACTATGAAGTGTACTGTCATGTCAGAGAACACCTCCTGACTAACAGTAAAAATAAACCAATCTGAAGAGTGTCTCTGTGCTGCAGAGCTGATTGAGAGACTGCATAGCTTCATGTAAAGAATTCAACATATATATATGCACTGATAAAAATCTACAACTTAACATGCAAACAAAGGAGAATAGAGTGAGCATGGAAAAAAATATGTTATGAGCTGAATAAACCCAAAGCCACTGTTGCTTAGAATCAAATATTCAAGTTCATTTAACTGGTGATAGATGAAGTATCTGAATGCAAAGCCCAGGTCTGGCACAGGTTGGAAAAGTTTTCTTAATTAGTAATTCCACCTCTCTCAAATGAAACTAACCATTAAAATACTCCTCCATATGCCAACTACTACAAGAATTTGGTTTCCACCAGTCAGTTAAAAAACTATAATAATCATTGAGTCAATGATTCATTGAATCATTTGTTTTCTGAAAAAGTACTATCTATCTCTCCAGATACCACTGATGGTAGTAATTAAATATGCTTTAATTATAATGGGAGCTTAGACAGTCAGTCAGTTTTCAAGAAATACATTCAAGCATCTACAGTCTAGTACTAAATCCCACTCCTAAATGGCATAAGTGTTGAAAACTTGAGAATTTAGGACTCCATCCATTAGCTTAAGTACAACAGTGCACCACATTGAGCCTCCTTTCCATTAGGGAAGAGCATAGGCCTTCCACAAGTTCTGTCTTTATCTACCAGTTTCATGTGGATGTCTCAAGACACTTTATGTCAACAAAAAAAAATACATTCAGGCAGCTGAATTAGTTCCTACATGTCAACCTTTAGATGAGATGAACAATATCATGGAAGTGTCTGCTTCTTTCTACTGTGTATAGAAAAAGAATAGCTGGCACCTCAGGTATTAAAAGTGAGCACAAGTATCCCACTGCAGAAGATTTGTGTAAGAGTGATGGTTACTCAATAGAAGCTGAAGGATGAACTTTTCCTATCAGAAAAATCCCAATGTGGAGCTGGGTATGTAAAATTCACCTCAGTGTTTTCACAGATCCAGACATACACCTTGTCTTGAAGGTGCACTGGGTGTATCCTCTTGAAAGAAAAACAAGTACCAATGTAATCTTCTATCTGTGAGTCTCATACTGGAGATAGAGAACTGTTCTTAATATCAAACTTACAGTTTTCAGGTACATTTCCAGGCACATGGCACTAGCCATGGATTGCCTTCTGCTCTATTGTTTTCCTTTCATGTTTTCCTTGAACTTGTAGGATGACTGGTTCATGCACTCTTCAGGTATAACCTTACACTAAGGGTCTTGGTCTTGAGGTTTGGAAACTGCAGGCTGCCTGGACTCAAATCAGAGGAATTCTGGGGAATTAATGTTAAAACTTACTGCAACTAAAAACTCCATAACCACCAATCAGCAAGAAACAACATCATCCATAGGGAGTTTCAAAATAGAAAATGTAGCAAAGAACTCATACAGCCATGTAAGGAACTCAGTAAGATGGACTTTTTGCTGTGCTGTATCATAAAGGAGAAGTTAACAAGGATGGAGAAACCATGTATGTTTGTATACAGTGAAAGAAGCTAAAAGCTTTCTCACATTCATGGAAAAGCACCATGAAAACCAAGGTAAAGGGACTGGGAAAATGTGGGTTTCACAGTAAAGAATGTAGTTGTAAAAATAACAGTTAAAAAAAGCATAGCAAAAAACCCCAAACAAACAAAAAAAAACCCCACCCCACTATTAACATCTTGTGTTAATCCCCATGAAATTTGATATCTTGACACCTTTTCCAGATTATGGTTTTGAATTTGCTTTAACAAATGAAGTGCCAAGAGTTACCATTTTCTGGAGTCAGTCTTTGTGAGGAGAGTTAGAACTCCAGCACTGCTTTTCCTGTCAGCCCTCATTCTCTGCTACCATGACAGAAAACTCATTGGCTTTCATTGTTCCCAGTAAAATCTCAAGAGCTATCATCCCACCCTGGAGCTATTTCGTGGTGGAGAATTTGTCTTGATTTTGCTTCTCTGTTTCCTAAAAATAATTTTGTTTCCTCAGAGTCTTTTTATCAATGGTTCTTTCATCTGTAACAATATTATGGATAATGTAAAGTATTTCTGCATTCTCTCTTTCCCAGATCCTGTCTGATGTTGTTTGGCTTCAAATTCTCCAAATTTTCAAAGCATGTGATAGCAGCTATATTTTCCATTTTCTTATCTTGACACTTATTTTGCAGCAAGGAATAAAAGACAGATAACCTGATTCGATTCTATCTTTCTTTTTGTCTGTTGAGAGTACTGATTCTTTCTATTTTTGTAAAGCCACTACACGTGGATATAAGATCTGTCCCATTTATATCTCTTTAGCAGTGTACCAGTGACTTTATCTGCTGGGAAAACAGTTGTTCATATAACTCCAGGAGTCAGAAGTAAATAGTTTGCAAGCAGAAACCATGGAGGAATGTACTTGTGTGGTGGACAGGAACATCAGTAAGTGATGACACATTGAGATTTAAGGAAAAGAGTGAAAATCTGGCAGAGCATTGAAACCAAGAACATGATGAAATTAAACTGAGGACCAATGTCTTACTGCTGCTTAATTAGTATGATGAGTGCCTCCCCTGTTGTCTACCAGCATTTTATTTCTGCACAAATTCTAGTGGTTACTTGAATAGCTACGATCCATCATATTTGCTTTAATCTACCTAGAGTACCTTAGCAATTTTGATACTTCAAACATAAAATATTTACTATACAAACAGTATAAATATTATATGTAAGTACCTGTAAGGAGAAGACAAAATTTCTCTTCCAGCTCCATTTAAATATTTCCAAAATTGACCATGTGTACATATCAAGACTTATAAATCACTTCTTTCAGATGTATAAAAGAAAGTCCTTTAATTCACTTAAGAGCTATTGTGCCAGTGAATCTTGAAAGCATGGATAACAGGTTTTGCAATTGTCCCAGAGGCCCTAAAAAATGACATGTCGATGTTGCTAGATTGAGGGCAGGATTCTTTTCCCCACTAAGTCTAATCTAGTTGTCTGGATCTTTAATGGAAAGAGAGAGAGACTGATACCTCCAAAGGGAAGCTGTTCTGAACAAGGGTCTTAGTAAAAGAGAAACATTGGTCCAACAAAAAACTTGTCTTTCTTCACTGAAGATAGAGAAAATCCAATGTAACAAGTCTGGATCAGAACCCCAACTTTTGCATGGCTAAACTTAGCTTAAATAAATAATAATGTTAGGAATTATAATTTAGAAATAAACACTGTTTATGTTTCAGAAAGAATGAAGAGCAGAAGCTAGAGAAACATTAATTCACCTCTAATGTCATTGCAAGAGCAGGGAAGGCAGTGGGTCAGGCAGGATCAAGCAGTGTGTGCAGCATAGTTGTTTCCTATCCATTGCTCCATTTGCCAGCCTTTCTCTTCACTTCAATTAATAAATCAAATACCTAAACCACCTTTATTGTTTTATTACTTGCTTGTAAAGTTTTAGGCTTTTACTGGCACTGAACTCTGAAAGCATGAAAGCCACAAAAGTGCAGACACATAGAGTAGGCAAACATTGCAAAGCAAACCAAAGAGAAAGGCCTCTTTTGTATTCAAACAATATCCCACAAACAAATTTCATTTTCATACAGAAGGATATGCTGGGAAACACTTTTTCATATTTACCAGACAGTTTGTGCTCTAGTGAGGTTCAGATGTTACTGCTGGCAACTGCTAAAACTAGTTTGCATTTCCACCAGCAGGCTGTCTTGACAGATTTAGGTCATATTGTTGAGGCCCTAATTCACACCTGGCCTGGAGAACTGAATGAGCTAAGAAAGACAGAAGAAAGTCTGCACCATATTTAATCAAGGATCTGGTTTTCTCAATGGTGTTGTTGTTCACTCACTGTTTTAGCAGTCATACTCAAGAAAGCTACCTTCTCAAAGACAGGGGGGTTTTCCTTTCTACCCTTTGCATTTAAAATCCAAATTTGTTTGACTGCTATTCTTGGACTTTGAGTTTGCATTGTATAATCTAGTTGTGATTTGATATAAAATTCTTTAAACTAATAAAAACAAATATTACTCAAGAAACATTAGAAGACACAGAATCAATGTCAATAAGCACACCAAGGTATCTCCACTAATGAATTTCCTACATTCCTCTGTCTGTCTCATAAAGCCTAGGCTACTCACATCCAATGGTACATTGCAACACATATAGAAGACATTGCAAATGCAAAATATATTGCTTGTGTTAAATCAAAAATAGATTGGTATAGTGCAGAGAACCTGTAAGTCCTTTGATACATTCATGTTCCGATTACAGAGGACTCAGATCCATCAGCAAGTTCCCCTAGCCCAAATTCCATGTCCAGAACACAATTTGCTGTTCAAGGACTTTCAACGCCCAAAAAAACCATGCAGCAAACAGTCAAAAAGACTCCCCAAATTCTCAAGGCACTCTTTAAACATCTTCCCTCTTCACCTGCACCAAACTTGAAAGAAGTGAGCTAGTCAGAGCTGTGAGTGCTGTGCTTCAGCCAAACCTCAGGTGTTCTCCTTACAGGATCTCTGTTCAGCCAGCCAAGTGGCTCTAGCTAAAGTTCCCAGCACATCCCTATTGAGCACAACAAAAAGGGCATTACTGTGACTAGATCATTGCTCCAAATTTAAACTCCATAAAAGAGTATCTCCTTTGTTCCATGAGTCTCAGATTAGACCTGAAGCATAAAAGTTTTAAAAAAAAAAAAAATCCACAAAATGCACTATTGCTTTATAGTCTTTCAGGGACAAATGAGACCAAATAAAACACTTAGTAGGCCAATGCAAATAATAAATGCCTGTGTAATCTAAAGATTTTTTTCCAGCTCACTGGGTTTTCCTACTGAACCAACAAGCAACACATCCATCCGAAGCTGAATTACAGATTGCACCTGAATATAAAGTTCAGTAGTCAGGTCAGAAAAAAGCTTGTCAGGAAGGGAAGTAATAAGTAACAACATGAACACAGCAATGTGAAATGTTATATGAGCTTTAAGATATTTTCTAACAGGTTCTGCATTAAATTATTTAATTCTCAAGAGGGAGGCTGTGGAAAGTGAGACTGCAAAGACAGCATGGGGCAGCAATAGAACAAATTCGGGAAAGGAGAGCACAGACCTGATACAGACACCTGTAGCCCTCCTTGCTGCACGGTGCAACAACTTCTCTCTATCTTTGGAAGATCTAGAGGGCTGTAGTTGTGTTCAGGTGCTCCAAATCCAAGCCACCTGCACAAGACAAAAGGAAAAAGAAAGTGGGATTAAGAAGAGAAGAGAAATGCTTAAGTAAATTTTCTAAGTATTTTTTTCCTTAAAGAAAGGGAAGAAAGTACACAGAATGTGCAGAGTGTTTTTCAATAAAGCAAAAATATAAGGGTGCAAGACAGCTTGTACCCAAACAGTCTCAGAGACACTGAAAAATCATTTGCAATATACAGTAAAGGGAAATGATCCAGTTGGAATTAAAATCTTAATTCCCTTTGGCATAATACAGAAAATACCCTCCAAAACAGGAGGAAAGACTTTACTAAATATTTTTTTTTAAAAAAAGCTACTTTTATAGTAGCTTTGATAGGAATATTCCTTAAAATAAAAATAAGGAACCGTCACACCATTGTTTCTTGGGCTTATTGTCCCTTGGTGACATTCACTATTGAGAAGCATTTGTTAGATGCTTTAAAATATGTATGTATTTTGGATGTTACTGCTCAGGACTAAATATGCCTCATTATAGCTTGTTGGGGTATCACTTGGGTATGTAGTATTTTGGGAACAATACAGTTCATTCTGCTGCGATGTTTGACAAGCTACCCCCTGTCCTAAAGGAAATGTGATTTACTTCACCAAGTATGAAAGATCTGCAGACATACCTTAAGGCAAGTTTCACCATTTGCAGAACTACCGAGTTGGGGAGAGTACCACAACCCTACAAACCCTGTAGTTCTTATTTTCTGTGCTCTAGGAGTTTACTGCTCCAAAGAGGAGAGAGGTACTTACGTTCAGCATTAGGTGGTAAAGTATTCTATCATCTCAGAATCAAAATTTGAAAACTGGTGAGTGTTTACTCTCCCTCCCATCCTCTGTGCAAACAAAATTCAGGGCAGTTTACCAGTGCACTGGGGAATGCATGTCATGCACAAAGCTTTAAAAGTTCCTGTTTATTCTGAGTGGACATTTGAGATCCTGGGACATGGATCATAAAACTAGGCTTTTTTTCTTTCATACTTTGCCAGCTTACTCTCTGTGGTAGCATGCATACATATTTTATAAATACATAAAGCTTTTGGATAATTTGAAAATATGTACATTTACATTATAAGGAAGGCAAATTAAATTTGAGTCCTGTATAACTTGTTTGACTGTAAATTATGACAGCCATCTACTTAAAGAGCAAGACTGTAAAGATACTCATAATCAAACCAATTCTAATTAAAGCACCCATAGACAGCTGCTTATATTAACAAAACAAACCCACAATTATCCTCTGCAGCTCTAGGAGTCCTAGTTAAAAAAAAAAAAAAAAAAAAAAAAAAAACAACAAACCTAATAAAAACAAACCTAAAAAAGTCCCACAAAACCAACAAACCAAAGCCACTAAAGCTTTGCAATATTACTGAGTCATATGTTAGTGTGACAACTCCTGTTTATCTTAACTGCAGTTTAAACATGAAATCTAAGAGGGAGGAAGCAGGAAGACAATTTAGCAGTCAAGAATAGCTGGTGTGAAAGGAAGGGAGGGAGCTTTCCCCTTGAGCTGTGAAAAGATAACTTGCAAAGTCTTGCTCTTTCTGTTAAAATGCACTTAAAATCTGGGATGGTGATTTACCAAGTAGCCAGATTCTGCTACTTAAAATGAATTAATTATGCCAGTAATTGTTTTCTTCCAAAGCCCAATAATCTGCTTTTTGTCCATTTTTTTTTTTTTTATAAGAAAAAGGTTCCAGAAAATAAGCAAGAGGATTGTGGGTGAGCTCCACATATATTTGGAATATATAAATCTTATGTTATGTCATATTTTCTATAATGATTTTGAAATGATGGTGTCTTTTTAGTGGTGTCCAGTAATGGGACTACGGAACAGTGGGTACAAGCTGGAACACAGGAAGTTCCATCTCAAAGTGAGGAGAAACTTCTTTACAGTGAGGATGATGGAGCACTGGAACAGGCTGCCCATAGAGGTTGTGGAGTCTCCTCTGGAGACTTTCAACACCCATTTGGATGCATTCCTGTGCAGCCTGCCATAGGTGATCCTGCTTTGGCAGGGGGTTTAGACTAGATGATCTCTAGACGTCACTTCCAACCCTAAGCATTCTGTGATCCTATAGCTCACAATGGCATAAAATAAAGTGAAATCTCTTAGAGTACAAGGGGGAAAAAATAAAGAAGTTTTGTTTCCAGTTCTTGGTTACAATGGTTTTAGAATTTTTAAATGCTTCTATTTCCTTCAAGGAAGGGAGAAAATATTCCACCATTTTAGATGCAAACCTCCATTCCCACTTCCCCCCATACCCCTTTTTTTTATTTGCTTCTTTTGTCTTCAGTAAGAGTAACTAGAAGGTAAATGATCCAGTTGTGTTGTGTTGTACACACTCAGTGATGCATTCTTCTCCTCCCCATCATGTAATTAGCAATGCATACTGCAAGTGGAGCTAGTGTGACTAAAAAAACCATGGAGGTACTATAGTCCTTCTCATCTTTGTGTGATTATGAGGACCTTGCTTGTATAAATCTGTAATCAGGCCACCAGATGGAACGATAATTTAGAGTCATGTTCACTTACATACAGAGAAGCCACAGGAGCCTGCCCTGGTTATATACTGTTGTAGCATATCCACTCCAAAATTCATGGTCATAGCTCAAAATGAAACCAGCATGTGATTGAGCAAAATTCTATTTGTAAAAGAAAATTTGTAACTGTTAGAAAAACACTCTACAATTATTTTTAGTGCTGAAAAAGCCACTGAAAAATCTGAACATTTCTTCAGCATTGGTTTTAGATTTATGTAGAGGCTCACAGGTAGACACTGTGTGATTGTTCGATGGTGACCTCTGATATAAGTGCAGCTTTTCCAGAAGACAGAGTGCTTGGCACAAGCCTGAAAGTCATGAGACTTGCATGAGACTTGAACATTGCCATCTGTACCTCTGACCTCTTTTGTAAAATGGCAAGGACTGCCACTGTTCTCCCTTGAATGGTTGCTAAAAAGCTTAACTAATCACTGAGGCTTTCTCACAGCATGAATATTTGTTCTCTGGGACAGAAAAACATTGTGGGGGGAACAAAAAAAAAAAGAAGAAATAAAAACAGATAAGAGATATCTTAATGCAGAGTGCCAATTCCATCATTTAAAAATATTTTTTAAAGACTACTAAGATATTCAGAACAACATCCTCAGAAGATCCACTTCACCAAAGTCTAATGAAATAATCAAATGCATCTCACTGAAATATATGTTTTTTTAAGAAGTAGCATTTAAAAAAACTTTTGATAACTGGAAATCAACACATGAGCTTTGAGATCTTTTGCTCTTCAGATTCAGAACAACCCATGGAGAGACAGCAATTAAGCACTTCTTACTGAACCATGCAGAGCAATTAATGTTGGGTACTTATTTATGTGCATTTCAGAATAGGATTGATACCAGCACTGTTTAAGAGCTTTCTCAATCAGGTTACAACTGCAGTAATTATTAAAAGAATCACATAGGTAGGACTGTTTTGAAGGCTTCAAAACAGAACTTCACGTCCCCTGTGTGTACAGAAACAGTATCCATGCAATGTTCCTTTCACGAAGTACAAGCTCTCTAAACTATTTTGGCAACTGCGTTTTCACAGTGTTCATTTCCCTGGCATCTGGAGTGATTAAAGAGCCTCACTCATCTGCATCAAAAGCAATAATGTTTCTGCCAATATGCTGAAACAGCATTCAAAATACATTACGAATAAAGGTTCAAAAACATGTCCTCAGGGTAGCTTCCTGTGTTACTGGCAAACACAGTTTGCGTGTGTCTGGTAAAGTGGTTTGCACTACAGAAGTTTAATACTGCAAAGAATGTTTGATGATGCTAGGACATGCCAGCTGACAAACTCAGAGCAACTCACACTCTTCCCAGTTATTGCAATTGTGAAAGTCTAGTTGAGCGTATGCTGATGGATACCCATTTTCTTCACCTTTCTAGTAACTGACATTTGCAGTCCATTTCCAAACTCCTGCCTCCTACTCTTCTTGGAAAATCATGGATATTTTTATTTATTTGTTTTTATTACTAATATGAGATATGAAAGTCCCTGAACTATTTTTTTTCCTAAATGATCAAGATAGTGGTCAATGACTTTTACATTACCGAAGTGAGAAGCAAGGTATGTGTTTTTACCAGTAGGATTGGCATCAGCAAAAGAAAACTTTGTCAGGGAAATGTTTTCATACCTTCCTCTCTCCTGAACACTTCAGATCATGATTAGATACCTTGTCAAAGATTCAGCTAAACATAGAGGTCAATGGTAAGGTAAGTGAATAAATTTACAGAAAACAGGAAAGAGTTTAACCAGCATAGAGTCATTAAAGCAAAGCAAACCAGAGCAAAGGAATGAAAGTAGAATAGTATTCATGCTTTTATTATGCTTAAATCTATATCAAAAGCTATCAGGTGAACAAGAGGACTCTACTCTCAGAAATGCCCTTTCACAGCCACCTCTGTATTCGCCACTCTAGTGATATTGTGCAGTATGTAAAGTGCTGCCCAGGAGAAAGAAACCAACCTGGTAATCAAAGATACCCTAGATACTGGAGGCTATAGGATGGTGTAGGTTATGTTTTTTTGTTTTTTTGTTTTTTTTATTCTATTGAATTCTAACAGGAGTTACATAAAGCCCAATGAATGATATCACACAACACAGCATTTTAAGTTGTAGCGTTCATTCCATAATCCTCCACCTGTGAAACTTCTAGTTTTCAAAAACAGAAAGATTCCTGATGTCCTAACAGTGACTGCTACTGGTAATGTCAGCAACATGGATAACAAAAATAAGACCTCTTCAGCTCCATTATTATTTTGGCTGCTGAAACATTTCACTGCTATTTTAACTGAGACACAGATCTTCTCAACAGAGAGAACAGGGATCATGATAGATGACAAACCGATGATCAGCAACACTCAATTCCATTAGGCCTGATTTGGATCCAAAGGTGATTGTATGACTGTGTGTAGTCAAATGCTCTCTGATTTATTCCAGGACAAAGAAATTACTGTTTTGTTTTGTTTTGTTTTGCTTTTTTCCCTAGAAACTCTTAAAAACCAATGCATACTGAAATATTAAAAAAAAAAAAAATCAGCATGACCTCTTTAAAAAAATACTCCCTAGAAGTATTTGCAAAATATTTGTAGATGAATATATTTGCCCATGGCCATTACATTCCAATTTTCATCTCCAGAGCATTCATTTGGCATGTGGCTTTAAGTACGGCAACAAAACACTAAGGCAATTAATATTAGGATTTTAAATTGCTAATTTTCCCTTCTGTGATCTTCCCTCCACTGGTCACATTTTGAAAGACTAATTACAACTCTTGTAAACTATGTNAAGAAAAAGAAGGCATGCAGAAACCACAGGCTCTGTCTGCTGATGTTAGTTACTAACATCTGTATAAAGGTTTGCTGTGCTGAGTAGCTCTAACAGCTGCAGCCTCTTCCAGGAAAGCAGCAGTCACAAAGATTATTACAACAGATGCTTTTCAGATCCTCCTGCAGAACATGATCCTTTCTGTGAATATACACACAGCCTGCATCTCTACATCTTGCACACATCTTATACATACATTTGCCATGTGTGCTTTACAGTAACATATTTGTTGATTTTATTTTTTCAGAGCCTATTTTTATAGAAATAGAGACAAAAAAGGAACTATAGGCATACAGACTACATGGCAATTCCTGTATATAAGAACTATTTAATCTAAGACATAGAAATAGCCATAGGAAAAAGCAAACAAATAAACCAACAAACCAAAACCAACAAACTGCTTCCTCTCCCTTAACCACTACCATTCAAAGTTAGGCAGCAAGTTGTGTTTTCTCCTGTCCTGAAGTTTCTTGCAGGTTTCTTCTGTCTGCTTTCATGGGAGAGGTTGAGAGAACCTTGTGTCTGTGCCACTCTTTTGGGACACAAGCTGTGACAGATCAGTGACCAGGTCTACTGTTCCTTCAGGAAGCATTATATCCATCAATAGCTATATAAAGGGTTGCTTTCTGAGACTCTATTTTTAAGGCTCATAGTCCTGCTCAATACTTACAAGGCACACCTTTACTGCTAAATAAAAGAGCCAGTAATTTAGGTGAAGCGACAAGTCCACAAATTACCCACAGGACTTAAATGTGACTTTATGACCTGGGTCCCCTTTTTAAATACTTCAGGTAACATGCTCCAAGATCAATTTTGTTCCAGAGGGAGCTACCCCTCAGCTGCATAAGCATGAACTGTTTTGTGCCACTTGGTTTTGAGGTCAGGAACTGGCTCACGGCCCCTTTTTATTTAGCAGCATAAACACTGCTTTAAAGAACACACATGGGCATTAAACTTCATTAGAGGATTTTTGGTTGTGAATCCCAAGTAAGCAGAGTAATTTCTATTGTAGACTTCATTCAAGCACCTACAATCTAGAAAATAGGAAGTTTAGCATTTTTCATTAGTTAGCCTCAATAGGAGCTCTCCAATGAGGTGTTTCTCTGTTGCTTAAAAATTATAATGTTTCCTTATTGTACTTAGAATTTTGAACTACCTTCTAGGAGGATAGGAATGTCAAAGGTAGGTACTGCATTTTGGACCTTGTAGGCACCCACCTCCACAGTCAGATCCACCCCTACAATACTTCATAGAGTTTTTCATTCACATGTTTTCATGTGGCTTAGAATTAATCTCTGTTTATGCACTCTCTGCTGATGCCAATTCAGATTGAGAACAGAAGCTTCTTGGTTAGGAGCTCAGTCAGGCCAAAAGCTCACGTTAGGAAAAAAATCACATCACAAGATTTTAAAATACCAAATAACAGCATCATATTAGTTTTCCTTTTCCTTTTTCTAGGTAATCATAGATGCTGTCACTCTTGCTCTTTCTTTCCCATTTTAGGAGTCAATGCCAGATCAGAGATGAGCACTGTTGCTGACTCACTCAGTCCTTGTTCTCAGACTTAGTACTTCAAGACCACCTTCTGTGGTAAATCCAAATAAAGAGGATGGCAAAAAAAGTTGCCAGAGACATTTCCCTTTCAAGGGAATCTAAAATACATCTGAACTGCACTATAAAAGTACATTCAGTTTGTTTTATTTATTATTACACTGTTTTTTTCCTTTCCTTTTCAGACTCTTAAGCTCTCCAAGGCAGGAACTTGTTCTTGATTTGATCCGGTCTTACCTTCTTAGCAAGGCCATTTGCAGAGCAGCTGTGCAAGAGTCTTGGTTTCGAAGCAGCACCACACTGAACATCAGAAAACAGAATGCTAGTTTTATTTACAGCTATTGGAACACCACACACAAAAATATCTGTGTTTGGTCTGTGATGGAAAGAGAAGTGCATGCATAACCAACATACCCCATTGGATCATTAAATGTCCTGGCCCGGATGCTATAGCTCTCTCTTACACTTGTGAATCATTTTAATACAATGCAGTATAATAATAAATACAGAGGAACCAAAATTGTCTTACTTTTTTACTAGTTTTTCTCCTTCTCTCAATCTTGACAGCTGGATTAGCAGCTGGCACAAGTAAGAGTGGACACTAAAGGAGGTTAATTTTTTCCTCATTTTAGACAAAAGTTTTCTGCTACCTGAATTCTGGTCATACCTATATTATCTTGTCTCTGCAACATCCCAGAAAAGTCCATCCTTTATAGGAATCAGTATGCATGAGATAAGAGTGAGACACATGGAGATACATAGGAGATCTTTTGAGAGAGCTCTCTGTCTACAGCTCAAATGAAACATCACAGGGCCAATAGGTATTACAGGGCTCATAGCTATTACTTTTCTATTAGAATTTAAAGCACCAAAATGAAAAAACTAAACCAGCCAAATATATGGCTTTGGAGGTAAAAAAAAAAAAAAATCAAGTTCCTGTCCCATCCATACTGTTTCTCTCTGTTCAGGCAATAGTGATAGGGAATATGTTTACTTTTCTCCTGTACAATACTGCTTTAGCAGCTATGAAGTTGCTACGGAGTCCTGAAACACAATTTCTTCTCAGAAAGATGCACATAACATAAAAACACAAAGGCCCTGGAAAGGGGAGAGAACAAATAGAAAAGTTGCTTTAAACATCCAGTTTTTGTGCTGGGATTTGAAACCACTGAGGAAAACTCAGACTGTGGGTGCACATGACAGATCAGTACCTACTAGGAAGCCTCCTTGTTTTCCAGTGAGTACTATTTGCATCAATTACCTTTATTTCTGATTTTCTTTCTCCCTTTTCCTTTGACTTGTGTTTGTCCTGTTTCATTCTATGACCTGAAGATATGACACCTTTGTCAGCCTGCACAATGAAGAATAAAATTGTACATAGCTAATTCCTTACGGAGACCTAAAGTTGCTACAGAGACATTGGTCGTTCACTAAATTCATCGATAACACAAAATAATCTAATCTCCACAGTATGCATCTCTAGAGGAATTTGGTTTAAATTTTGAACTAGAAATATCTATTTTGCTTCTTCTCTTAATTTTTGAATAGTTACCTGTGTTCAATAACACCAGAAATTATTATTTGCCTCACTGTAGCTTCCTTACAAATCTTAACATTAACTACATTATACTAAGCTCTATGAGTGCATTTTAAGTCTGTTAAAGAAAAGACTGTTTAAGCAGAGACTCGCTTAGGAAAGAACATAAGAATGTGCACCCCTACAGAAAATGTTTTGGGAAGACAATCGTCATTTTCTGATTTCCAGTTCACTGTCCCAACTGTTTGCTCCTGTCCTAGAATCAGCTTATTCATTCTCTTGCAGCTGGAAGGCCTCTATTCTTATGGCAAGGTGTACAAACAGAGTTCAGGCAACACCCTCACCAAGACTGCCAGCTGCTTTGGAGAAGGCTTTTTTTGGTTTATTGCACAAAAAACAATTTTCTTCCAGCAAACAGACACAGCACAAACATTGAATCCTGCTACACAAGCGCAGGCATGTTAGGCAGGTTTTCTGTTAGCACTGAGTTTTTTAGAAAGTGTGTCCACTGTCATTGCTCTGTGGTTTTTGTCAGCACGCTAATACATGTCATGAGACAGGTTTTCCTGTATCTTTTTTACTCCCTGAGGGAAGGTGTGTGGGGGGGAGGAGCAGGGTGGGGGGCAGTATTTCACAATAAACTTTTCTGCTCTGTGGAACTAAGGAAAAGTTTCAAAACAGAGAGCAAAACTGCAGTTTATGGCTTCACAAAGGATTAAAGGAATATACAGGAGATGTACTTTGTAAGTTCTCTTCAAGGAGATGGTTTGCTTTTATGTAAATTGCCTTTCATCTTATCATATATTGTTCACAGTGAGGACATAAAGTAGACAGGATATTGAGTGAGGCTACAAAAAGATGCAGAGGGAAGCAAAGCTCTTACCAGCACTTTATGTTCTGAGGTACAGCTGAAATACTCCAAGATTTCCACATATCCATTCATTTCTTGGAAGTATACTTATGCTTCCACAAACCCAACACTCACCTATGATTTATATTTTAAAATACAGCATGAATTTCTTAAGCAAAGCTGTTGGTGCATTCTGTACGGAGGCAATAAGCCTACTCTACAACTTTGGAGTCCTCTGTTACATAAATGACTCTTGGGTGTAGTTTTTGCTGTGCTGCCTTATATAGTTAACTAGGACTTTCACAAATATGTGAGAACTTTTAATGAATACTGGAATTTACACTCCTGTATAAAGCAATTGGCATTGGGAAAAACTCTCCTTCTGATTGTCTGAAATAACTTGTCAAATAAATAGCACTTTCTGTTTGCTTTGGAAAACTTATCACTGAAAATACAAAACCATCTAAAATATTATTTTTTAACAGAATGTTCTGTTCACTGAGTTTGGAATTCCACAAAAATGCATAGTACTCATGTCCAGATAGTGAATTTTATTCCAAGCCATTTTTCACTCAACACCATTGTTTGAATGGCTTTCTGAAATACTTTAAAATACTGTTCTATGAAAATATAAAATTGAAATGTCATTTTAAGCTTGGTAAGAGAATATCAGGAATATAAAATTTGCCTACTACCTAATTTCAAAGATGCTAAAGTTCTTAACATTTGAGCTGGATGCAGTGGGGGCTACAAGTATTCAGTGCTGCAGAAAAATACCTGCATAGTGTAAGAGTACATTTGGATCTTCATCACAGAGCATCACTCAGTAGCTCACTTACAAACCATAGGCCAGATTTAAAAGCCACAGACTTGCTATGATCTACCGGGCAGATAGTACTGAACTACATAAGGCAGGTGCACAATCTCCTTCAACTCAACAGCAGATCTCGATTTGTGAGAGACTGTAGCAAGCACAAATATAGTTTGGGCAGTGACTGGCTGGAGAGCAGCCTGAAGAGAGGGACTTGGGGGTGCTGGAGGATGAGAAGCTCAACATGAGCCAGCAGTGTGCACTTGCAACCCAGAAAGCCAACCAGATCCTGGGCTGCATCAGGAGTAATGTGGCCAGCAGGTTGAGGCAGGTGATTCTCCCCCTCTACTCCACTCTGGTGAGACCTCACCTGGAGTACTGCATCCAGTTTTGGAGCTCCTATTACAAGAGGTGTGTGGAGGTGCTGGAGCACATCCAGAGAAGGGCCATGAGGATGATCAAAGGGCCGAAGCACTTCTCCTATGAAGACAGACTGAAAGAGTTGGGGCTGTTCAGTCTGGAGAAGACGAAGCTCCGAGGTGACCTTATTGCAGCTGTGGAGGCAATGGAGTAAAGCTGGAGGTGGGGAGATGCAGGCTGGACATGAGGAGGAAGTTCTTCACCATGAGAGTGTTGAGAGCCTGGAATGGGTTGCCCAGGGGGGTGGTTGGGGCCCCATTCCTGGAGGTGTTTTAGGCCAGGCTGGATGAGGCTCTGTCCAGCCTAATCTAGGGTAGGGTGTCCCTGCCCATGGCAGGGGGGTTGGAACTGGATGATCCTTGTGGTCCCTTCCAACCCTGACAGATTCTATAATTTTGAGGAGGAAAATAAACTCCACTGATGTTCAGTATAGCTTCTGGAGGAGACTTCACTTGCATCAACCTAAAAGGACTTGAGACCAATTGTACACACTCAAGTAGTTCCATCTGTAAATGAAGGGGGATGGAGCAAATTTTTTAACATCAGTGCTGTTTCACACTGAAAAGTCAGGTGCTGAAACCATTCCTTTTTTGGAGGCAGAAGTAGGTTATTTAATGTGAATTCCAACGCAATGAATAGCAAGTCATCAATACAGCAATATGTCATGTCGTTTGATGCTTTTTCCTTCTCTCGTATGCCAAAAATTCATTCCTGGTTCATATTTATACATAATGAGAGTTGTATATTTCAGTGCAGTCAGCAACTGCCTAGATGAGCATAGCCTGAATCAAAGCACACTTTAGTTATTTTATTTGTCTTATAAAATTTTTTTTTCTAAATTGATTCTTCTGTTGAATTATTGAACTTCTATTTAAATTATCTACTTTTTAATAAACTGAATAGGATATTAGCAACATTACATAAAGCAAATGGATTGTACTCTGATGTTGGCATTGGAATACCTGTTTCAGAAACATGTAGTCTAAGTCTCTTGAAGAAGTCAGTAGTCACTAAACATTGTACTAAAAATTAATTCAATACATCTGTATTGGATCAGTGAAATTCATAACCAGAAAGTAAAAATCACTGATCAAGGGTACTGTGTTGGTTTGAGCTAATTGGAGAATTTTAGAAATTAAATTCTGTGTCCCTTCACCCAGTTTTGAATGAGAGAGAAGAAAGAAGGTTGTTTTAGAATGTTCCCAAAACATCCAGATGTGCTTGCGCAGGTCAGTCGGCTCTGGGTCCCGGCAGGCTTCACCAGCTTCTTTCCTTTGTCTCTCTGCCTTTGAACTAATTCAGAGTAAAATCACTAAAACCATTCATTCCTTCCTGCCACTAATCTTTTTGACCGATCTTCAGCTTATCTGCAGCATCATCAAGTGGTGAGATAAAGCTGGGGGAAGGAGGGAGAGGTGGTACAGGGGAATTTGGTTTCCCTCTCTTGGGCATTTTGGTCTCCAGGAGGGGTGTGGTGTCTGTATTTCTATTTTATTGTATATTTCTGTAAATATCTGTTATATCTTGTAAATATTTGCTTGTATATTCGCATTGCTGTAAATATAAGCTTCATTTATTAACTTCCAGTGTGTTTTTCTGAATTTTAGCCGGGGTTCTAAAAGGTGGGGGGGCAGGTTACTGCAAACCCACTACAGGTACCTAAAAATGAGCCTGTTACAACTTCCTGTAAGAAAAGGTTGAAAAGTAAAACCATAAAAACATATTTGTATCTTCCTTGTGTTCTATTACTAGAAACAAACCAAAGCAAACACATACAAAAGGCAAAAATCCCCCACCAAAAAAAAAAACCCAAAAAACAACAACCCTGTTCCAAATAGTTCAATTTAGGTGTATTGTACTTGACATCCACATCGTATTTTGTGCTGTGTCTATTACTGAAAAGTTCACACTTGGATGTATATACCCTCTTGGGTGACATCTGCGTGCAGACGGCAAAGTATGAAGGTTGGCTGATTGCTAGAACTCAGCTTGGAAATCTGGCTGCAGGCTCATTCTTTGTGTGAGTCTGGCCACAAGGACAAAGGAATAGTATTTTCTTTTTGTAGGGGAACAACTGAAATCTTAGAGGCAACAAAAAATGTGAGGAAAGTAGAAAAAAAAAGAAGAAATATTGTTTTCATTCTTTCAATTGAAAAAAAAAAAAAAGTCACAATAGAAAAACATAATACTAAATGCATTAGCATAAACCAAAAAAAAAGCTCTACAAAGCAGAAAGATCATGTATGAAAAGGCAAAGTATTATCTTTTAGCTGTGCTCAAAGAACGAAAACAACAGTTTTGGGTATCATCATCTAGTTGGGCTGCCCCAGTAATCAGTTATTTTTAAGTGCTCCACTTTAGCAAGCAAAGGAATGTCTGCTGTCTGGTACCTCTGCAGAGGATGGCAGAGAGTGCTGGATGCGCATATGAGTACCACAGGTGCAGCAGATGCTGTGCTCTTGGGAAGCAATGGGGATGCTGTAGCATTGTAGATCCGTTCTGCAGTTCCACATTGTCAAATCTTCTCAGTGTGTATGAGCCACAAGGTGGGGATTTTTCTGCCTAGCTGTAAGAACAACTTAGGTGGCTCAGTTTCTGATGTCCAGCTCCTCTGCATTAAGTGCTGTATTCAACACTGCATCACCAAATACCTAGTGAGAGAGCAACACTAGCAATGAGATTGCCATCATTCTGTGTGATTGTCACCACCTTCTTCAGGTAAAAGTAATTTTGTCATCTGTGAGTCTAATTTAGTCTGTCTACCTGCAGCTTCACAAAGCTTTGATAAGTGTATCTGGGAATTGTGCACATCTTTTGACCATGTTAGTGTATTGATTGTGGGCAATTGAAGAGGCTGAAATTATAAGTTATGTAGCTTTTATCATTTCCAAAAGCCCCACCCACAATCTGTGTGTAGATTAGTTTAAGTTTGGGTTCTAATTTGGTCGGGAAAAGTCTTCATGAGGATGCCTTTTCTTGTAATTCAGGAAAAATCAGGAAAAATGGAAAGGTTTGGGCATGAAACAGCTTTGCCCTACTTACAAATGGGAGACTGTCTCAAAGTCCATGTGAGGTTCATGTCTCCAGGTCCGTGTTCAGGTCCGTGCAGGTCCCAGTGCAGGTCCCAGTGCAGGTCTGTGCAAATCCCAGTGAAGGTCCGAGCAAGTCCTGCTGCAATCTGTCCAGCTGCCATATATATACTGAGGTGATTTGTTGCCTCCCTGTTCAAGCCCACAGAGGGTGGGAGAAGGCACTTGACACCTATTGTACTAAGCCTCCTGTGACAGAGGTGGGGAGGCAGGAAGACCGTTTCCTGCCCCATTCACACCTCTGGTGGGGCAGTGGACTGGGGTGTGCCCTGCCAAAGCTCACACCCCATTCAAACCTCCAGTGGGGCAGCGCCCCGCCCTACCACAGTTCACTCCTCATTTAAACCACTGGTGGGGCAGTGTCCTGCCCCACCACAGTTAGATACCAAGCTTCTCTCTACCTCTAAAAAATCAGGATGGATTGTCACTAGAAGAGCTCAACTTTTAAAGTATTTCTCCACATAAAGTTCAAAGTTCAAACACTATTCATTATCCAAACTTCTTAATACTCTTTTCAGAGTCGAGTTTATATGCCTATCCATTTTTCACATGAACCAGTAGAAAACAAGATAACAAGTTGCTTTTATATATAGTTACCTATGGCTGCTATCATTTGATACTCTCTGTAATGTACCATTTAGGAAATGTATTTTGCACTTACTTAAAAAATTAATACTGCACTGTTCACCTCTAAAGACCTAGGTTAGTGTGTTGTCACTATGCCTATCAATCTCAGGAAAAAAAAAATTACATTCTCTTCCCAATTCTCTTCTGTTTGTAGTCATAAGCATCATTGCACTATCCCAGTGGACTTTATTGAGGAATAAAAGCTGCTAAAGTCAGGATCACACTCAAAAACACACGTATGGTCACTCAGTATGAGCACTAGAATGATCACTGTGCAAGGTGAGCTAGTCACAAGCATATGCTTCTACACAAATAGCTGAGGACAGATTTTCCCCAGTAAAGTAAATGATTAACAACACAGAAACCATATAATAGTTTTCAGCTAATGTTATGCTCAGAATACCCTGTTCTGCCTCTTACCATGCCCAGACTATTAAAAACTCCCACATACATGCAAAAAAATTGGCACTTACTTACACACACTCTCAAATGGCTTGGGGAGCCGTATGAGATAGTCATGATCAAAAAGTGCCAGGATCTGTGAAAATATATCATAATGACATTTCAAACATGCAGAGCCTAATAAGATTTCTAAACTTATGCTCTACCACCTCTCCTTTTTCCCTTTAGGGGCTCACTATACTTAAAATACTCTCCCACAGTGCTGCACTGTTACATGAATGGCGGGTCCTTTGCAAGCCTTCAGCAGTACAGTCACAAACACCCCATGAGGATGATGCTAAAACCAGAAGTTATGCACAAAACCGCTCTTCATAACTAGGTTTTTTTTGTTGTTGTTTGGAGTTTTATTTGGGTTTCTTGTTTTGTTTTGTTTATGGCAAGAGCTTTTTAATGCCAAAACCACTTAAATCCTTGGCTTATGTGAAAGAGGAATGAAGTTGCAAGAGCAAACCTACCTAATCTCTCATTGCACTTACAGAAAGGTAATCTTTCAGGCCTCTTTCAGTTGAAGTCAACTCTTTGAATTGCATTTGGAACTAATGGGCAGCCTGGTCAAATCAGAGAGCAAAGGTGTGACCTTTCTGAGGGATTACCAACTCTGGCATTAATTAGCATTCTGTCAGATCTATTAGCATACTTTCATGCTTTAAACTTCCCTTCCAGTGTCATAAATTCACATTAATTGTAACTGCTTACCTTGATGGGAGGCAGAAGATATACCAAGAACCATCTCTCCAGTTTGGTGAGAAACAAGAGCTGGGTAGGTGTACTGCATTTACATGGCAAGGCTTTGGTAGTGGAGTGGTGCAGCACATGGGAGCAAGTGGGTGCACCTGAGAGAGGCTCTGACCCCACATGAAGCCTCGACTGGAGCAGGGTCTTGGTGGGACCTGTGGCTCTGTGGAAAGGACCCACAATGGAGCAGTTTGTAAAGAACTGCCTGTGAGAAGGATGCATGTTGGAGACGTTCCTGGCAGACTGTCTTCCATGAGAGGGACCTCACGTTGGAGCAGCAGAAAAATGAAAGAGTTGACATGTGATGAACAGACCACAACCCCTATTCATTTGTCACCCTGTAAAACCAGAGTGGAGGGAGAATCCATGAGTCAAGTTCTGCCTGGGAAGAAGGGGATGTTTGGACTAAGGTGTTTTAAGATTTTTTTTTTTTTCATTACTCCACTGTGATTTGATTGGTAATAAATTAAATTAATTTATCCAAACTGAGTCTGTCTTGTCTATAGTAACTCCTCATCCTTGCCTAAACTTTGAGCCTTTCATTCTATTTTCTCTCCCCTGTCTAGCCAAGGAGGATAGAGTGGCTTTGGTGGGTACTTGACATCTACCCAAGGTCAACCCTAGGTGCAGTGTCAAAAGCAAGAAAGCCTTTAGAAAAAAAGCTTCAGTCATAACTGAGGCATCAGCTCAAGAGCTGAGCCCAAATTACAGTTTGGAGAGAAGGTAGATCACTTGGGAGATGCAGCAATGTTGAGACAGGAGTAGGATTTGCATTCATAGATCAAAAGAGAAGAATCAAAGAGGAGTGGGGCAAAGAAAGAGTCCTTAAATGCTCTCTTATAATTATAAACCAAACTACATTTGTGAAAAGTAAGTTTGAGCCTTCATTTTTAAAGATAACCCATGTATGGCCTTGTTTCCCATTGGTCTGGAAGAGATTGTGTCTGACAAAATCAGAATGCGACAGAAGTTGTTTTTTGTGCATATTGTGAAGTATGTGGCACTGAGCACTGTGTATTAGTATCTGGTTCATCAATGCTACTCTTAGGGGAAAAAGTCAACTCCCTTAGCTACAGGTAAACAGCAACAGTACTGCAGATCATGGTCGAAATTACTCTGTTGATGCTTTGGGCATAGGAATCACGCTGCTCACGCCTTGGGTTTCTTCCTGGAGTTTGATAACATCAGGTGTGACAAAGCCACTTCGAACAGCAAAGCTGTGATTAGCAAATCCTGACATCATAAAGAATGTATTGCAAGGCCACAGGACAATCAGAAAAACAACTGCATCTTCTCAAAGAGTTCATTGCATCCAAAATGTTTGTGTCTCCAGTTCACTACGCATTTTGTAGTGTGAAATGTAAAACCGTAAATCAGAAACAGCTGAGCACCTTCTTTTAACAGGCTCCTATCATACACAAAACACCAGGAAGAAAACGTATGCACTGGGCTCAAACAAAAATCCTGCCAAGCCGGAGATCGTTAACTACTGAAAGGAACACATTTTCAAAGTATATACTGCCCTCCAGTGTACAACTCAGTATTACCAGCAACAACTGCGACCTGTTTCGAAAATTGATTAATGCAGGCCTGTCTTGTCCCAGGTAATGGTGAAAGAGATAAAATCCTGGCACTGTGGAACAGAGTGAAAAGACAGCTCAGATCGGGACTGGTACAGCCAGCAATGAGCAGAAGCTAATCATTGCTACCCGCCTCCAGCCATCTTTTGTGAAAAACATGGCTCTGGTTCCCTAGCACCAGAAAAGCTTTTTCATTTTCGAGGTTCTGCAGCCCTCCATGTCACTAGCAAATGGCAAAGCACCTCCCAAGCTGGCTGTGATGAATTGTTCAAGACAACAGAGATTGTCCACAAATGACCAACTGATTTAAAGAGCAGCAGTTTCTTACAACCAAAGTTTCTCATCACAGAACTACAGAATGGTAGGGTATGCAAGGGACCTCCAGAGATCATCAAGTCCAAGGCCCCCGCCAAAGTAGAATGACCTAGTGCAGACTACATAGAAAGGCATCCAAGTATGTTTTGAGAGTCCTCTCCATGCCTCTCCATGCAGCCTGTTCCAATGCTCCATCACCCCTACTGTAAAGAAGTGTCTCCTCATGTTGAGGTGGAACCCCCTGTAGCTTGTTCCTATTGTTCCTTATCCTGTCACTGGGCACTACTAAAAAGAGACTGTCACGTTCATCTTGACTCCCACTCCTTAGATATTTATAGACATTGATAAGATCCCCTCTGAGCCTTCTCAGGACTCAAGTCCAGTTCTGTCTTTCTTCATAGGAGAGACGTTCAAATTCTTCAGTCATCCTCATAGATGTCTGTTGGACTCTCTTCAGCAAACCCCTGTCTCTATTGAATTGGGGAGCCTGAAACTGGACAGAGTATTCCAGGTGTGGTTTCATCAGTGCAGAACAGAGAGGGGAAAGAACCTCCCTAGACCTGCTGGACACATTTTCCTTGATGCACTGCAGGATGGCATTGGCTCTCTTGGCCACAAGGGCACACTGCTGTGCCATGGATAACATACCATCTGCCAGGACTCCAAGGTCTTTCTCCACAGAGCTGCTTTCCAACAGGACAATACTTGGTCTGTACTGGTGCCTGCTGTTATTCCTCCCCAGATGCAGGACTCTGCACTTGTCCTTATTGAAGTTCCTGTGATTTGCCTTCATCCAGCTCTCCAACCTGTCCACATCACATTGGATGGCAGCACAGCCTGAGAGGGTGCCAGCCACCCCTCCCAGTTTTGTATCATCAGTGAACTTGCTGAGGGTACAGTAAATCCCCTCTTTCAGGTCACTGATGAAGATACTGAACAAAACTGGACTCAGTGCTGATCCTTTGGGATCACCACTGGCCACAGGCTTCCAAGTAGATTCTGCATCACTGATCAGAACTCTGAACTCTGCTGTTAAGCCGGTTACTAATCCACCTCACAGTCCAATCATCTAACCCACTTTAGTTTACCTAAAGATGTTATGGGAAATGGTATCAAAAGCAATGCTGAAGTCAAGATAGATGATGCCCACTGTTCTCCCTTCATCTATCCATTCGGTCACGCCTTCATAGAAGGCTATCAGATTAGTCAAGCACCATTTCCCTTAGTAAATCCATGCTGGCTACTACTGATAACTTTTTCTTTCTTATGAGTAAGATGAGTTTGGCACACTCCTGCTGAAATACTTACTTGTGCAAAGGTAATTTCCTTAGTAGAATATTCCTTGATACCTTCTTCAGCAGTTTGCTTTGCTTTTGGGTTTTTTTTGTTGTTGGGTATTTTTACTTGGATTTTAACTGCATTAGAACTAAAGTATGAAAAACAAACTGATTCTGTCAAACAGTGTTATGTTGTGCAGGTACTACTGTACTACTATACACCACTTCTCAGTGTAATTAAAGCTTTACTCATCAGTAAATGCTTCTCCTTTTTTATTATTTTAGCTTGCCCTTTTAAGCAGGTGCTCAAGAAAATTCAAAACAAAATTGAGAGAAAATTCACAGCCACAGTGAGAGACTCATTGACACACAATGTTTCCCACTGTAAGTTACAGTTGCAGAACCTGAACATTAAATTGAGAAAAAAAAAATTAAATAATACAGAATTGTCTTCTATGCATAGTATGGCTTCATAACACACACACAAAACCCCAGACATTTTCAAATCAATTTACTGTCTGTGGTAGTTTGAAGGATCCTGGGTGTCCTTTAACAAAACTATAGGGACAGAGACCCATCCCAGGGGGATGGACCTGCTCATTGTTGTGGTAGGCCTAACAGGTTAAAATAAGCCTGAACATGTCCTGGCCCACCCAGACATGTTTTTCTGCTCTCCCTCCTTCTGTTCTGGGGAGAGGCAACCACAGAAGAGGACAAAAGAACCTGGAGCCACTGAGTTTGAGAGACCCTGGCTTGCCCAGACTTGTTTCACTACTCTTTGCATGTTGTGGTAAACACTTGGCTTGTGTCTGCCTCATGCAAGTCCTGTATCTTTCCCAAATTTGGGTACAGCAAGCCTATGGCTTCACCTTATATGGTCAAGTTAGGATAACTGCTATTCTGATTGGCTATTCTGTGTCCAAAGGCCCATTAGTCTCAGTCTCCATGGATAAAAAGGAGATGAGCAGGTAACACAACATGCTCTGCTGCCATTGTTCTGCAGCATTATACTTTGATAAGCTCTAAGTCAGCTCTGCTGAACAGCCTGGAAAGTGCCTGCTTGGAGTTTACCAGGAACTGGCTTTAATTGCCTCCATGCAATAGGCCTGCATAGCCAATGTGACATCTGTGCTGAGACTTCACATCATAAGACATCCTGCCTACACCTGAAAATCTTCTGCCAAGACAGGAAGTCCTGGAGGTACACAGATCATCCAGAGAAACCAGGACCAGGTCAGAAATCACCTGCCCCTTTTCCCAGCATTCTGTGAAGCCTGGGAAGAATCAGAAGTCTCAGCAGCCAGCAAGACAATTGACAGAACCCTCTGAAAGTGTTTGGGTACTGTCTTAAGCTGTTGCTAGCCCTGTGAGTTGCAAAATAATACTTTGTTAGTAGATACTTTAAAGCCTCTTGTAATTTACTAATTGCCTTCTGCCAGTAGCAGAAAGGAGTTTCCTGAGTCCATCTACTGGGACAAGTGGTAAAAGTACCTGCAAGCGGTGTATTGACTGCAAGAACCTTATCTTCCAGTTCAACTAACGTTTAAATATTTTTGCTAATTATTCCTGTATCTAGTTTATCCTTTATGTAATGCTTTCCATGACCATTGCAGAGGAACATGATTATTATTAAAATTAGTGGTTGGGGGTGTTGAGAGTTTTGAATACCAAAATTAATTAACAATATTAATTTTTAAAAAATTGTATCTTGCATCAACTGTCTCTCCATCACACTTGTCCCAGAATATCATACCATTGTTATTCTATTCTGTATTGCGGTATTAGGGTCATGAGGATGATCAGAAGGCTGGAGCACCTCTCCTATGAGGACAGACTGAAAGAGTTGGGGCTGTTCAGTCTGGAGGAGTCTGAGATGACCTTATTGTGGCCTTCCAATATCTGAAGGGAGCCTACAAAAAAGCTGGGGAGGGACTTTCTAGGCTATAAGGTAGTGACAGGACTAGGGGGAATGGAGCAAAGCTGGAGGTGGGGAGATTCAGATTGGATATGAGGAGGAAGTTCTTCACCATGAGTGTGGTGAGGCCCTGGAATGGGTTGCCCAGGGAGGTGGTTGAGGCCCCATCCCTGGAGGTGTTTAAGGCCAGGCTGGATGAGCATCTGTCCAGCCTGATGTAGGGTAGGGTGTCCCTGCCCACGGCAGGGGAGTTGGAACTAGATGATCCTTGTGGTCCCTTCCAACCTTGACTGATTCTATGATAATAGCTTATAAAGCAGTGCCTGACCTTCTCTTCTCCCTGCCTTTCCTCCCTTCATTTCTCTATAGGAACAGCATGTGTTCCTTATCTCATGGTTTGTGGGGGAGATGGCTACTTGCCAGCAGGGAATTAGGAGCTGTCATGTGGCCTGCTGAGGCCTTGTAAGCCCCAGCCAGGGTGGGCAGTTTCGGCCTACCCTCAGGCCAACTGAGGGTGGAAGGGGTGGAGGATTCCAGAAGGCCAGTTTGGGCCTAATGGGTTTTGTACTTATTCTACCAGATTGTTTTTTGTATACATGCTCGTGTAAATAGAATTTCTCTTTAAACTTCCAATCAGTGAGCAGTATCCTCATTCTTACTCTTTGAAAGAGGCAAGAGTAATTTCTGTCCTCCAGTCCCAGGTAGCTTGCAGTCTCTAACTGGGACACAATCTGCAAAAAATTCAGCATAATCTTTATAAATGCTAAATAGTAACAACCTCAGGAGCTAAGTATACGTCAGTTGCTAAATTCTGACAATGCTTACACCACACACTCAAGAACAGCATTATTGCTGAAATAGATTCTTTATTTCTGAAACATTCCAAAACAGCAGTATACACAGTTGTAACCAAATATTAAGTCATATGCCATTATAAGAAAGCATTGATTAGTGCAATTGGATTTTGTAAAAGATCTATCAAAAAGATTTATTCACATTAAAACTCATTTTCCATAAGCAACTGTTAATAAAACATTACAATTTTGTTCCTTGTAATAAAGTACTGAGAATCAACTGTAGCTTTAGAGATCGCTGTATCTTTATAAGTGCAACGTGACTTATGCTGCCATTTTTAATACAAAACACCATGACAATAAATTAACAATTGAACAAATAGTGAAAGACCAACAAAACAATACTGACCCAGCTGGATGGCAATTTCCAGTGAATGCTACCTTTTTCGTGCTTCTGCAACATAAATATACTGCCTTGTATTGCCGATGGTATGATTCTCTAAGATATGTTGTTCCTAGTGCTAAAAAAAGTACATTACCCCAAAAATATTATTTATGGCACAGAAAATTTAAGTTATCTCTCTGTTGTTCAAGGTTCAGGTAAGTTTAAATGAACTTAAGTATATAAAATAAAATGTACCAGTAACACTAGAAAAAAAATTCAAGCACATATGTAAGTCTCCCTCCCCCAAATTCAAAACAAAATGCATGATGCCTTTACACCGAATAAACTGGCTTAGAATTTCAGTACAGCAAAGCTGCCCAAAAGCATTATCTCCTGGCTATTTCCAAGGAAATATTCTGGTACCTTGCACATGAGTAATACTTTCTTCAGTTCCAAATGTCCACACTGCCATTGTTAGTCTGATAACAATGCAGCCGTTCAGGTAACTGATTAAGTGCAATATTTAGTATTT
>VWZI01020957.1:80862-102880 GCA_013396835.1 Psilopogon haemacephalus | reverse complement strand
AAGGCAGAGGAAGTCATATCTCATTTGGAAGATCAAGGCAACAAACATCATTTACATGTGCAGTGACACTGGCTTTATGGCTTGTTTAGAAAAATCACTCGTATAATTCCGGGTCCACACTAGCATGAATGTAATGACCTACAGAGAAATTAAAGACACTTCCAATGCAATCCCATTACTGCTACTGGTTTTAAGAGGGTAAAAGGTTTGTTAAAAGACTTTGGTGAATTGTCAAGATGTAAATCCCTTGAAACAGGAAGATTTGGGTTTTCAGAGCTAAAGACAATAAAAACCTACCCTTGCCACTACAGACAGAAGAGATCTAATGGGAAATATTCTGCACAAAGCTGTTCCACTCAGCATGCTCATGGAAATAGTGTTTTATATAAACGCCATGCAAGGCACTAAAGCATTTTGGCATCTTATCAGTAGAAGAACTCTACCAAGCTGTACGCTCCTATTCCAGACATTTGATGATGCATTTCCATCCCACAGACAAAGTCAAAGAGCCACCAACCCCAGTACCACCCCCATTTCTGCAAGGCATGTGCCATCCTGTGGTTGCCCACACTCACATCAGGATTGCATCTCTCACTTATCAGGGAAGACTTATTATAAAATGTTTGTTGACCATCTTCCAAACCCTCCATCTACTACTCAGGTAACTGTTTCAAATTAGATAAAAAAAGTAAAATCAAGTACCCAACTTGATGTGACTGCCAACTCATAGGTGACAAGGCAGGCTATCTTTAATTTGGTGCAACCATATATTAGTTACACCAGAATTTGCTGAGAATAAAGCATTTCAATTCTCTGAAACAGTTTCTTAAAAAAAACAGGCCTCAAGACTTATTCTCACATTTCTCTTTTTTTCCCTGCTAATTACTGATGCCTCTTCTCTCTTCCAAATGACCTTGTCAGGAAAAAGGCAGAGGTAAGTTGTAAGGCAGGTAGAGGCAGCAAAAGTAGTCACCAGAGCAGCTTTTCATTTCTCTGCTACAACTTTACAATTATTATTTTACTGGCAAAAACATTGCACTTAAGTAAAAAATGTTTAACTTGGGTTCAGTCAAGCTGCTTTTGTGCAACTCCACTTTGTTGAAGGATCACTTATCTTTGATATAAATCCAGTTACTTGACACATGGAACATCCTGCCTTTGCTGTTTTCCTCAACTGCTGCTTTAATTTTTTTTTCTTTCCATATAGAAAGAGGAAAGTATGTATAACAATCTTCAATAAAAGAAATGGAGATGGCTGAAGTAAAAAGTAATAAATTAAGCTGAAAATAACTGTAACCAGATGTGAATCTCTGCTACAGGGCAGTGAACAGGAAAATGCAAGTGTTGAAAACAGTTTCAAACAAGCACAACTTGTATGATGCTAAATGGTTTGAGGTGAGGAGCTTTGGAGGGTCTGTTGGCCCTTTCTTCTTTTCTGCTACCAGCTGGATTGTAGCAAGATCCAGAAAGCCTCCCACCCTAGGTCCAAAATTATGTTTATGTTGCTGTTATACCTGTGCTTGGTACCTGGGAGGAGCCACACCCAAAGCTGCAGATTGACGTCCTGGCTTTTGCTGTGACCTGCCTTAACACTGTGGACTTGCCTGGAGACTGGGACTCTTAGCTTACCGTGGTTACCATCAATGTTGCCCTTAGCTAGGCACTGTAGGGCAGCCTGGCTGTTCCACTCAGCTGCCAGCCCACCTTGTGCCACAGGAAGCTGTCCCTGCTGCCCCTCACATAGTGTAAGGATAGGAAGTGGAGGACTGGAAGGTAGAGGTGGAGCTGGAGATTGGATCCATTCAATAGGAACACAAAAAAAAAGTGCTGTCTCACTTGCGAAGCTAAGAATAGATGGACTGTGCTGTTACAATTTCTTTACACTGCTGGTGGACGCATGAAACTTTGACAGCAAAGAGAAAAGCAGTTAATATACAGCCAAGTTTGTTATCATGGCTATTATATTTCGTTTTACAAAATATTAAAACTCCCTCATCCTTTGTTTGATTCAATACAGGAAATACTGAAGTTCCTTAATGCAGGACCTATGTTGTCTAATACCTATTTTAAAGTATCTAAGATACCAATAATTTGTCTACCTAACAGTCTGTCCGCAAGTATAAAGGCAAAGCTTTGCTCTGAATGTGCACTTCTCCCTGAATATTTGATTAAACCTCCCAAAAAACCACAAAAAAACTCCAACTCAAAATGAAACATTTTTTTCTACTTTTAATCAAGTTATGATGAAAAATACTTTAATTTTCAATCTAACAAAAGTCAGACTCTTAAACAGATAATAAAATATACCATTCTCAGAAATTACCACAGTGACAAAAATCAACAGCCAGCAAATCTGGCAATCCTGGCTGAATTCTTCCCTTCAGAATTCCATGTGAACTGAAACTGCCCTTATTTTCCACATGAATAACTAAAATGAAACAAGGGTCTTAAAAGAAATGCAGGCTGAGCTCAAATCTGTCTGTGCTGTTAGAGTGCTATGAACTTGTCATTCCCACAGTGCAAAGCCCATTCATCTTCCAGGATCATTGATCTGGCTCTATGGCAACATATGATGCTCTTAAGGTACAATTGAAAGTAAGATGACAGGAGACTAGACTTTCTGGACTACAAATAGCTTTATTACTGATTTCAATCAGCTTCTAATAAAAACAATGTTGAAAGCACAGTGCCTGACCATCCCACTGAAACCTCTTAATTTTGTTTTTCTTTAATATTGCCTGTTGTGTGAAAAATTACAAAATTGCAAGGGACTGGTCTTCGTGGCCCAGAAAGCCTTTCTCACATGTTGCTATGAAAAATTTAAGAGCTCTGCAGAAGAAGATGAAGTAGAGGAGAGAAAAAAACACAAAACCAAAACAAAAATAAAAGGAAGAAAAATTCTCTACTATAAAGAACTCTCAGAGTTCCAGCAGAGAGCAAAGGAGGTTATAATAGAAACCTCATGGTACAGTCTTCATCAAAAAGGAAACCTGACAGCTCTTTATCAAAGTTTCACTGCAGTTCATCAAAATCCATTGTCAGTCACAGTAGTGTAATCCTTGAGTGACTCAAGCAAAACCAGAATGTCAACAATTGAACTATCTCTAGATCTAGCCAGTATCTAGTGAAAAGAATAAAAATAGCAAGACCTGAACAGCAACAGTTCATTCAAGAGAAAACCAGGTGGTCACGCAGCAGGGTCTCAGAAGAGGAGGGATGTGTGGCATGGGTAGAAATAGAAGAGCTGACACAAGTTGATCAAACCTTCTCTGAGAAACTTCACAGCCTATTAGTCATAGAATATACAGCTAAGAGTTTAATCCATAGCTGTGATACGGTGATTAAAACAATGCCTCTTTCCTCAAGTTTATTTTATTGCTTGTCCTGAAATTAAAAAAAAAATTGTCTGGAGACACAATGAACAGTATAGCTCACTGTAAGTATGTGATACTCCAGGATTCCCTGTTTGCCTATTGTCTCCCAAGTGGAACTGAGAAGATGCTGATTCAACCCAAGACTGTACTATCCAGTCTCACTGTTTAATTCCTCACCATGCTATAATGTCACAAATTCCATCTTTACAGTCTACTGCCATGTACAACAACAAGGATGCAGCTCTACTTGAGTACTCTTAAGATTTGCTCGTCCTGTGACGTTGAAATAACAGTTGGCACAAATCTAGAAGGCAGAAAGTCACAAATGCCAATGATAAGATATTTCCATTCTTTTTGATTTCTTATTGCTAGATGGCAAACTGTTCCTATTTATATGTGATTACATTCTCTCAATATTAAAGTTTACTACGAACTACCAACAGACGTTGTCCATCAGAATTTCAGGAAAGTGCTCTACACTCATTCAGCTACCACATAAGGAGCTAGAAACACTTCTCTTTCATAACTCAGAAGAGAAACAAACAACCCACAATCCAAGCCAAAGCTAGGGAAGAAGGCTTATTTAACTCTTACCTTCGAACTGGCTGTGCAATTTTACTTCTGGGTATGCCACTCCCATTGATAGCCAGCGATGGTCTTGGAAGAGCACTGCGTCCTACAATCCCTTGACTGGCAGTCTTGTTTGGCATTGGAATCCCAGTGTTAGAATATAACTGTAAGTTGTTGGACACTGGAATACTGCTATTACTACTATTACTACTACTACTACCTTGTACTGTTGGGCTTACATAGGCAGTAGCTTTGAGAGGCTGTCTGATAGACACTGGAAAATGTCCCACACTGTGAACTCTGTGTTGAAGTTGTCCTGGTGACGGAACTGTAAAGAGTGGTAGAAAAGGAAGTAACAAGGTCAGTACGCAACAGGTCTGGCCAGGTAGTAATATTCATTTCTGCACAGATCTGAATAGGGATAAATACATCATTATACATTTTACTTGCTAATTATAGACTGTGGAAAACCCCTTTGAATCAAATACTGCATCCATTAATACTGCACTGAACTAAAATACCCTGTTCCATCCATATCCTGAATAAAAATCCTACCTCATACTCATACCTCTTTCACTCCTTAAAATGGCTTCATTAGCTATTACAAGCACATTAATTCCACCTACGCAATTACAGCTTTAAACAGGAGAGATTGCTGAAGGTACAAATTAGTTACTGTTAGATCATTTAGGTTTTAGTGAAGTTGCTTGGAATAACCACATCTTGTTTAAGGAACACTGTGTTATAGCATTATAAAACATCACAGAAGTCTAAGCTTTCTGTGTAGAAACAATAAAAAGGCTATTTAAAAACGCTTTAACAATATATTCCAAGGCTGATGTCATGTAAGCTATCATTTTAAATCAGTGCTACGGGTACCAGAAGCTTTATACATATAGATTTTCCTATGCAATCCTGCCCTCTGGTGTACATCAGACACACATCTGTTTCAGAACCCACATATCAAAGGCAAACTGTCAAAAGCCTGAAGCATATAAATGAATACACCACATACAGGCCAATTCTTCGTTAAGTCTTTGAAAAATTCCATCTTAAGATCATCTAAAGACACATGTATGACTCAAGTAATAACGGTCATATGTTGCTATGGGCTCCTTAAATACCCCAGCACAGACACTTCTTAGAAATGTTTTCAAAAGGTTATTTCAGAAAAATCACACTTTGTGTACACATCTATGTATATGTACACATAAAGATAAAGAAATATATATTTCTAAAACAGTAAATAAAATTTAACTCTTAATGTGCTACTGCAAAAATTCAAGTGGGAACCTGAACAACTACTTCCATGCTTCTATTCAAACAGGACAAAAATAACACAAAAAAAAATCCATCAGTCAGTTGTACCTTCCAAATAAATTGTAATTTAATAGTTTTAAAGATATTTACAAATTCTGCTTAAATTTGAAACAAAACACCCACAGAAAAATGTTTTTGCAACTTCTCTCTCTGCAATCTCACAGGACATGGGAGGCTTAAGTTAAATCCTTTCTCCTGCCTGTGTCCAAAGATATTCACTTTTTCCATTCTCTCTCAGACTACCTCAAGCACTGTGCTGTGAAAGATAGGTCTGGGTTTTGATCTGTTCTTGTTCACGTTCTACATTAGTAATTCAACATTCACTAAATCAACATTCCCTTCATCTCTCCACCAAGAAGTCACCTAAATTAAACTAATTAGAGTAATTTAAATTCCTCCACTCAACAAGCACTCATACCTGAGCATATAACCTTATTTATCACATTTGCTCAGTAGAAAATAGCAGTGAGGGGTCGTGTATTTTAAGATGTTATTTATATAGTGTACTGTAAAAACAGCATTGTATAAATTACCAAGATAAGCAGTTTTCAATTTTAGTATCAAAACCAAAAGTGTAAGCTTACGTGAATTAATTACATTATTGGTGCTTCTACTACACTACCACTACTAATTGTTATGATTAATAATAATGAATAAGGGAAACAAACAACAAAAAAAAGTTGATGAAACTCTCAGTACTGCCTAACAAGACTTGCAGAATTTGCTTTCTAAAATAGAAATTTTGAAAATCCTCAGTGATATTAAAATCTGGTGGAAAGGGAACATAGTCTGCTTTAAATTTTTCATGAAGCAGTGGATCAGTGACTGGGACATGTAGTTTACCACTTTATTGATTCCCTGCGTGCAGCTGAACACAGGTACTTACTACATGACTGCATCCTTGAAATCCCATTGCTTGCTCCATGCAAATTGGAATCAAAGCTCTGACTGTTCCTCACAGCAACTGGAGAACTAGCAAAGCCAGGATTACTGTTAATGGTGGGGGTACTTGGCATCCGAGCGAGGTTAGGCATGCTTCTTCGAAGTTTATCTGAAGCAAGAGAAGACAACATCCATAGTAATGTGAGAATTTCCAGCAAGCACAAGCAGCCTCTGAACAATTTGTGAAGAAAATCAGAAAGAAAACAAATTACTTCCACCCAAAGAAAGGTTTTGCTCTGTAGGACAAATACCAGTATTAGACAGCCTACCAATTGAACTCTTCTGGCAATGGTTAACAGCGTGATTATTCCCAAATGATTTCAAAGACACCAATAGGCAGCGTATTTTCAGAATCACAAGGATTTAGTCACTGAAGCATCACAATGAGTTCCACATAAACGTGTAAAGTAGGTCAGATGAATCATGCCCTAAATGTGCCTGTTCCTTTGCTGTAAATACAAAGCAAGGCTGCAGTGACAGACAAGGTGTCTATGCTGTGGATGTCTAAGTACTGGTGAGATGAATCCATGCAAAATGACTAAAGTTCTGCTTTCAGGTGCCAGTGATATGCTAAAAAAATTCCATTCAGTACCTGTACTTACTAGCATCTTAAGTTTCTGCAGGTGGTCATATAAAAAACCTGCTAAATCTGGAGCCTTGGGTTGACATTAGGATTTTTGTATCTGTTGGTTCTCCTCCTGTCCCATTTGTGGTGCCTGATTTGGTGGGCATTTTCAGAACAGGCTTATCTACAGAGCCTTTCACAAAAAGAAACCTGCAAATGCCCCTAATATTTCTGGGGAAGGTTCAACAGCTAAGGCAACTAAGAGGTTAAAAGATGTCTGCAACTCCACTCACATTAACTGATTTGGAGACAGACAGAAGCCACAATCAAGTCTGATATCTCAAGAAGACCTCCCAATAACAGTAGTATTAGGCAATCTATGGTGAAGCTCTTTCAGTCTGTTCTGCAGCAAGGCCAAAGGGAGATGAAATGGTCACAGAATCACAGAATGTTAGGGGTTGGAAGGGACCTCAAAAGACCACATTGTCCAATCCTCCTGCCACAACAGCATTACCTAGAGTAGATTACACAGGAACATATCCAGGTGAGTTTTGAATGCCTCCAGAGAAGGAGACTGCACAAACTCTCTGGGCAGCTTACTCCAGTGCTCTGTCACCCTCACAGTGAAAAATATTTTCCTTAAGTTTAGGTGAAATCTTTTATGGCCCAGTTTGCATCTGTTGCCCCTTGTGTAACTCAACATCACTGAGAAGAGCCTGGGTCTGTCCTCCTGACACTTGCCTCTGAGATCTTTGTAATATGAATGAGGTCCTGAATAACCAGAAGAGTCTGGCAGTGACAGACAGGCACTCACTGAATTATTTGGTCTGAATAATTTGGTCTCAATAAAGCACCATGGGAAGAAATAACAAATAATTCATTAATCTGTCATTAATAACATCACAATTGCTGGCCTCTTGGCCAGGTTCAGGAGCACAAATACTGTGTCTTGCTGAGGTGGCTATGTTCCTCCTGGTACTGCAGACAGCACAGAGGCCACCAGTTCTCACCCCTGTCACAGGTTCCAGCATCTGGTAGATGCCTGCCTCCAGTCCTTACACTGCAAAAGAAAGAAAAGGTATTCTTGTCTTCTAACAGGGAGCTATGACTGCTCTCTCCAGCAGCAAGTGGGGCGTTTCAAGACTGACATTTTCTATTTGTGCACAGGAACAAGATATCACAAACATCTAGGAGCTGCTGTTTTAGGTTGACCTCCTACCTCACACAAGGCAAGTTCAGTCCACAGAAACACTGAACAGACTTAGGAGTATCTGTTTAGCAGTCCACATAAACATATAACCTATTTAGGACCATCATGAGCTCCTCTAATCCGTAAAGCTGCTAATAACAGACATGTAATAAGAAGTGACAGTAGAGTTCTATCTATACAAGGTATTAGTTGTCACTAAAGTAACTTCAATATATGTGATGCCTATGTCACTCCAGCAAACTGAGTCACAGTAAAGATCCAGTTCCAGATGCTTTTTTGTAACTAGTGCTAATGGCAAGAACAGGTACAGAATGCTGTGAGTAGTCAAATCATCCTTGTACTTCAAAGGTCCAATATCTCTAACATCTTCATGTTCCAAGTTCCAATTGTTAGTGCCTACCTGCCCTTGACACTACCATGCACACCAGTGCATTTCAGCACACCAGTCCTGAAATGATGAGACCTTCTCTTCCATGTCAACTAAGGTTGACTTCCAGTTATCATAGATGGTCTGACATAAAAAAAATGCTCTGCTGTCTGGGAAAGAAATATTCTTGTGAATTAAATACTCTACATTTTCATATTTTTAAGAATCAGTGGTCTTGAGAGATAAGAAAGGGAGGAATTCACTAGAGAAAAAAGATATGCAGGGTTTGAGTTATGGGAAACAAAAGTACAGCCAAATCCTGATAAAAAAAGCAATTTAAGAGTAATCCTCCATCAAAGACTTTAGGGTTGTTGTACTTCAGTGATTCACCACTGACACTGGCAGGCAGAAATTGTCATCAGTACAGCAGTGAACATGAGCAAAGGGACTATCACTGTGGTTCAGTCATAGTATCACTGATAAAAGAGTTACCAGGCTTTCAAAACTGTCCCAAGGATGTAAACGATGGCATCCATACAGCTACTGTATGTTCCTATTGCTGAAATACTCATGATCTTGCAAACTGAAAACTGTTTTTCTATGACGCAGTTCTTGACCCAGAATATGGGATGTCTGTAGCTATTGTTAATTTTGGAGCTCTTGCATATCCTTTAAAATCCTAGGTCCTGAAACCTGAAATCAAAAACGTTACAACACTTGGCAAAAAAAAATAAAAATTGACCAGCAGGCTGGTGGTAGAGAAGATGACATTGCAGAAAACAGCTTTTCTAATACTATCCACGTATCATGATGTATAAGATTAATTTCTTGTACTGTACATGCTCTTCCACTTAGGGACTGCATCAGTCACTCAGGCATGATCAGTTTAATTGTCCAGTGGATGTAACCACAACAGGAAGAAAAAAATAGGTAGAAAAGTGACTTGGATTTCCCCCATGTCATGGGAAGCTGCAGTTTTGCCTCCTATTCACTAGTCCCTTCTCCTTCCAGCAGTCTGCTGTGCTGCTCATTCATTCAGATTCGTGCTGCACCTGTAAACTCTTATCCATCAAGCATCTGTGTTACTTCAATGAGTCCTTATGTCTGCTGAGACAAATGGCCCTGAAAATTAATGAAAATAGCAAGTCAGGTTTTCGTTTGGAGAAAATCCAGAAACATTTGTCGTGATGCCATTTTGCAGCTTTCAGCTCCACGGACGACAGATCCTCTTCAATGTCTTTCTTGAAGTTCTGTCACCTGTTCCCTTCCCCAGAACAGTGGAAAAAGTATTACAGAAGTTTTGTTTGCAAATTAAATGCTCTTATGAGATCAATATATGGAAGCAGAAGGTAGGTGTTAATGTGATTTTAATACTGTTTTTAAGGATGCTGAGACATGACTAGGTATGAACATGCTGGAAATATACAAGAAAACAGTCATTTTTTCCAAGCTGCTAGAAGCAAACCTTCCCTTTCTGGAGGCCTTTGCTCTCCTAACACTGATGGCAGCAGTAAGAGAAGTGAAAAAGCAGAGCTGAGATGTATTCTCAAGTGAGAAGTAATTTGCCCAAATAGTCTTTTTTATGATAAATGCTGAAATTTGCTGCAGTTTCTGCTATGTCTTCTGCACTAATCGACCCTTGTTTCACCTATCTGCAGCAAAATGGTACACCACCAGGATCACTTACTTCACATTTACAACTTTTCTTCCCTATGTGGCATCCATGCAAAATTGCTTGTTGCCTACAGCACAGAAAAAGCTGGAAATTGTGAAATATAGAGTCTTCTGCTCTTAACTGAAAATGTTCATGAATAGACCACCCCACAGTTCGATCATATTCAGTATTGGTAAGAAATGGGTCAAAAAGCAGGCAAAAGTGTCCCTTATTTTGTCAAGCACTCCACAAAATCACAGTAAAGTCAGCAGTTTGCCTCTTACCCAGCTGCTTCTGTTCTGATTTTTTTTTTTTTCCCAGGAAATTCTTCCCCCAGTGCTGTTTCTTCTTTGAAGTCAGCCTGGGATCAGCAGCTCAGCTTCTTTCTGGCAGGACACCAGAACAGGTAGCACCTGTCTTCTGGTCCTAGCACCACTGGTGGCCGCCCTCATTCCACCACATTTTTTTTCTCCCTTGCCTGACCTAATACTATCATCAGCTGAAGATTAACGTCCATGTAGCATGCACACAGATCTTGATGTCAGAACAAAGCTGCCCCAGAAGAGGCATGCTCTAGGTGGGCTGCCAAATTGAGTTCTGTAGTGGTTCTTGATAAGCAGCATCTTCTCTCTACCAAAACACCTCATCCAGAGAGGCTTTCCTGGGGAGGATGGCTTAAGTTGACTCTACAGTGCAATATCTTAGAACACATTTATCCATTCATTGTTACTCTCTGCAAGTATTGTCAGTATCTTATTTGAACAAATGAACTCACTAAAAGTAAACTATCATGAAGAAATGGGATACAATGAACAATAATTATTAGTGTCTCAGAGAAATCTGTATCACCATTTTAGCAATTTCATACACATTTAAATATTTCACATAAACCCTGCAAATTCATGTCTGCCTTACCTGTACTGTGTGCACAAAAAAAACCCCAAGGAAAAAGCAGAAGGAAAATATCTGTACTTTTTAATCTTAAGTATTGCATTCTATATTATGTAGATATCACCCCTTTAAGGAATTAATTTATCTTCCTCATCTTTGGATACTTGATTTCAGTATCTGCATGACATTTGCCATGGTTGTAATATTTATGACATCTCAAATAACCAGGGTCTAGTTAAAGGTCTGTGGAATTGTCAGTTGATACAACAAAGACATCAGTGTCTGAAACCACAAATACAGATTAAGAAGTAAAAGAAGTGTTCCTGTTAAGCATGAGACACCATTTGTCATGCTTGTCAATATCTACATTTGCTAATGTTGAACATTTCCATTTTATTCAGAATTATTACTTCATGTCATCCTGGCTTCACCGTCATGTATCTCCCATCACAGATAGCTACAGCAAATTAAAGATTTTTTCATTATCCTTCCATGACTTCTCCCCACTGATCACTATTTTCAATATAACTTCAAAGGCAATGAAGTAAGATTTCCTTCTCCTTTAATGAAGTCTGCAACAATTTTCTACAGTGAGTTCTCCATTCCTTACTGAACAAGAAAGGACACGAGCAGAAAACCACTAAGAACTGACCTTTTTCTTTTCCACCTTTCTATTAGAAATAGAGTTCTGGGTCTAGATTTTGTAGTATTAAAAAACAGAATTATGGCATTTTATTTTAAAATAGATGTATGGCAATTTAAAACAGAGCAGAGCATCAAAATCACAGCAGGGGCAGCACTTTGCTACAACACGCTGGCAAGAATAATGTGTGAGCTCAAAATTATGGCCTCAAACACAGCTGGAAAACATCTTGGAGTACTCTCATTCCAAGCACAGGTAGAAGATTGCTAGGGCACCAGAAGCCCCAGACAATCTCTCTGCTTCCTAAAATGCATTTCTGTGGATGGAGAACAAGCAGACCATCAACAACTGTGAGAGATTAGACACCAGCAGTCAAGTTCATGATATGTATAGGCACTTCATGCCATGAGACACCCCAGTTTGTCTATGGCATCTAAACACCACGGACACATGGTAGTGGTGAAGCCAAGGAGGGTGCACCAAAGTACCTCATAATACAGCATTAGGCTGCTTGTATGTGAGTGGCTGAACTGGTCTCTTCATATGCATGTGAATACCCATATGTCAGCTTCTACATGTAGGTGCTCCACATTAGGCATCAGTAATTCTTTTAAGACCGTAGTACTGAAGTTTTCCAAGTTTATCAGATATTCAGCATATTTGTACTGATGTTCCACAACGCTAAATAGATTATCCAACACTTCAAAGTTCTTGAGAATAAAAGGCAACTAAGTGCTAAATTGATTTTTTTTTTTCATTTATATGCTTTCTAGTTAATAAACCAGGAGTACAGTATCTTTAGTGCCCTCGTGAGCAGTTTCTCAGATTTCCATGTGGGAATTTCAATGATAAATTCCACTGACATGGAACACAGAAAATAAATCACTGCAAAAAGCATTTGTGGGCCCTATAAAATGATCACAGCACCACAACTTTCCCCTACTTATGAATAAAAAATGCCCTGTGACCTTCCCTTTTTATCTTCCTGACATTTCTGCAAGCCTGTCACCAAGTACTGGCCGATACCTGCACCTCCCCAGCAACAAAAACAATTTTTAAATTAATGTAGAGTATATGTTGTATCAACAAATACCCACATCCCTCTATCTTCTCTTAAGTATCAGCTAATATCAGCCTTGTTTATACTACCACTTGTCAGCTATACTGCCATGCCACATCTATCTTTAACTGCAAGTGCTTTTGACATCAAGCTGTCATACTGTATTTGTCAGGAAGGCAACATCCGTACCTGTAGTGCTCTACAAATAGCAATTTCATATTGTTTTGAACAATAAATTTATTTTCTTGCCCAAGGGTGAGCTATAACCTGTAATGTCACAAACATGACCTGGACTGAAAACTGACTGTTTTGAATTAGCTTGGGGAAAAGACTGAGGGAATAGTAAACAAAGATGCAGTAGGAGAAAGATCATAATATGGAAAGAAAGGAAGGTAAGAGCAACAATGGAGGGAAACTTAAATCCTGACCAAGCATCAAGCAAACAGATCTTCCGGAGACTCTGGAACACATCTCAAATGCAGTGTGAAACTCGTCAATAGCTCAGCATAGTTTAAGAGCAACATAACTTCCCACTACTTTAACAGTCTAGCCTACCAGACCTGGAGCAGGTGCAGCATGTTGACCCCCAACATAAGCACTCACGGATTCACAGCATAGCCACATTAACAGCAAAGTCAGGACTACAAAAAGGAATGAAAATCTTAAAACCTTATTTTTCATTTTACTGTATCCATGAAGGATACGCATAGGCAAAACTCTAAAACCCAACCAGTTCTTCTCACCAACTGTTGCTCTCTCTTTATATCTTCCTTCTTCACTGCAGTAATTCCATGCAGCACTTTAAAACAGACTAAAGCAACAACTTTCACAAGCAGGCCACAGATTACATTTTGTAACAAATCACTTAATAATAACATCCCATAATTTAAACACAGGCTTTAACTGCTTGTTCCAATTCACAGACTGGTCTAGATGTCATACATTAAACACTCTGGACACAACTTGACCTTTAAAACAGCACTGGTACTTTGTATAGACAAAAGATCACTTCTCAGAAAAGCATGCAACCCACCTCCATTAATCCTATTTGGTTGCTGCTCTGGAGTCTGGGCTTGAGAAGAGTAGTAGGGCTGTTGATAAGTATTTGAAGGGAATTGAGGGGAGGTAGGGCTCCTCCTGCAGTCCCGGATACTGGAGAAAGTCTGTGAGTGAGGAATGCCTCTCTGGAAGGGTGAGCAGCGAGTCAGGCGTGGCTGTGGAGGTGGGAGGTGGTCAAACTCTTCCTCATCCTCAAGACTATAGCGATCATACTCCTGGTCACTGCATGTCCCTTTCTTTCCCGTGTGCAGAGAGACACTTGAACTGTGTCTTGACACAGATGCTGAAGTCGAAGCATAATCTTGCCTAAGGCCTGTAAATTCCAAGAAGAGGATGATTCATCTCCTGGTAAGTGATTAACTCTTAACATGCACTTCAATCTTGAAAAATACACAGGTAAGTAGGCAATTTTACAGCAAGAAATGGATTTACAATGTCATTAGGCTGAAGATTTGAAGTAGGATTCATCTGATCTAATTTTCAGTAACTACCTTTCAGGCATCTAAGCCTGAATTATTTCCCTTGAGATCCCTTTTTAATAAAAAATATTAAAACAATACAGGCATCTCCAAAATGCAGCACCTCTGAGAGGTCTTAGATGCCTCTCTTAACAAAAGACAAATGCCTGCAGGAGGCACCTGTTTTTCTGACAACAGAAAGACTACATAAGTACTAACTTCTAAATACTCATAAATTAACACTCACTCTATTAGTTTTCCAAGTTAATGCTATTAAACTTCATATTCATGCAATGAAAGTGCTGACAATGACATTTCCTAAGCTTGTAACCCATGTAAATATTCAGTCTCTTCAACCTTCCTGAACCAGATTTAGCTCCTACTACCAGCTGACCAGTCTCACGGACAAGGCTTAGTGGTAACGTAGCAGTGTTTTAGGGAGGTTCACATCCTACCAATCCCTTCTCAAAATGTCAGGTTTTGAAAACCATCCCACTACTAGGACTGCCTAGAAGAGCATGTTTCCTACAGGTAAGTAAGAGGGTAACACCTATAATGCTAGTACTTCTCCCCACTCTTTTCCTGTTGCACAATAGTCAGGGAAAAAGGAGATGCAGATTGTATTTCCAGGACCTGAGTAACTCCACCAATAATAGCTGTGGATAACAACTTTCCTAGATTTACCAAAAGCCCTCAGCTTTGACAGATGTCTTTGCTTCATCATAGAAACTTCTTAATATGCTTTCCCCCCGCCTTCGAGTGGGAGATTCTATTTGTGGCTGTGAAGAGTGTGCCTACATGCACGTATCCTACTACCATTTTCCACGGGATTAAGTGGACAACAACTATCACGTGCTCAAACATTCTGTACCAGCTGCTACTACAAGGATGAGATACAACCATTACACCTGACACAGATTAGAAGAAAAATAGTGTTTTTCCTTGCAGTTTACCAATGACCTGATTCCTTAAAGAGCTAAGTGTCTGAAGTCTTTTTTTAAATCTCAATCTGACAGAGATGAGCACAGCTGCCACTTAAGTAGTGCAATCCTTTGATAGTCCCAAATTTATTTATAACTTTCACATAATATGAGAAATTTTCCAAGCTGTGACCCCACGTATTTGCCAGCTGAGAATTTAGCTATCATGTAAAGTCTCACACTAGCTAACTTATTTGCTGAACATAACAAGGGACACTAGACACTCCACTGAGCTCGACTGCTAACAAGTGCATCACTCCAGCCTGCTCAGTCTGGTTTCTACAGCTAAATTGTAGCTCTAATTTCTTCCCTGGATTTTATCTTTATTTTATCAACCAGGTTGTTACTTGGCATTTTCCCCTCAGTCCCCATTTCTGAATTGCTCTTGGTTTTCATCTCATCTCATACTTTCCTCCTTGATGTCTCCCATGGCACTAATAGGACGTGAGAAAGACATCTAAGTCAAATGCCCTTTAATTAAGAATAAAGGCATTTTCCAAAAACTACTAACAAGCCAAACTATAACCTATGTCAAACAAGCTTTTGGGCTTACATTTTGATGTAATCACTAGTCTTAAACCAAAATGGTAAATGTATATGCCTCAATTCATGATTTAAAGGGTAATTAATTTCAAAATTCCTCTGACAATTAAGAAAATCAAACTAAAGGCAAAGCAAGTCACAAGAGCTGTTTATTTTAACCTTCCTCATGAAATACATGTATGAGAAAAATACTTCAGCATCTTCCCTCCACAGAAAAAAACAACAAAACAACAAACCAACAACCACTAAACATAATTAATGTGGTAACACATTATAAATCATCTATATCTAAACGTATCCAATAGATATGGAGCTACTAGTTGGGATTCTGTGAAACATAAGCATCAAATTGAGAGATTCAGTACCATTAACCTGAATCAAACAACATATGCAACCCCTCCATGCAAGTGAAAAGCTTTACCACCTGCCACTCAAGAGGCAACATTGATTAAGAAAGATCCACTTGAGTGAAACCAGATTGAAGCAGTTTTTGACTGTTACAGGAAATCTTCCTCAGTCTATTTTGAAAAAAAGAAAAAAAAAAGCCACACACTCTCCTCCTGTAGACGAGCCATGATTTGAACATCAGTGAGGTCCTGCAGTTTGTATCCCATGGAGATGGAATCATCCTCCAGCTCTGAGGTGCTCAATTCACTGTCTATGGATGACTGTGGGCTCAAAGGGGAACTTCTAGAAATGTAACCTATGTAAGAAAACACAATGTTTAGTCTGAATACATCTGGCCATCTTTAATTCACAACTATCTGCCCTTCACGTTACAGTAGCTTAAAACATTTCCTGTATAACAGACAAAAAGTTACAGAAGCATAGTGCAGTCCACTGACAAATAGCATAGGGCTTTGATACTTGTGAGAAGTATTAGGGTACCAGTGTATCATGAATTCCTCTGCTTGCTTCCAAAATAGCATCACATATCCCAGCCAATGAATAATTTACCCAGTGAAGTTCTGACACAGCTCTGATTAGTTAGTGTAGTCTAAACACATCTGCATTTGAATTTTTCCTATGGGACTGTGGTTCTCCCTACTCACTTCTGAAAAGCGAGTCATTAAGTCTGGTCATCAACTGCTGCTGAGTACTCAGATTCTGTATCAGAACCATTTACCTAAATTTTCCTATTTTTTTCCCTCAAATTATGTATAATCATCATATAAATTAATGATAACAGCAATTAAGACCGAGCATCATGCAAAAACAGGGAAAGCATTGTCTTCTTCACAGAGCTACCTTTTGGAAAGAACTCTGGATTCTAAATTTTTTTTTGTATGATAGTAAAAAGTAAACTAAACTGCAATTACTTACATAAGCTTGCTGTTGCCCAGCTTTAAAGAAAAATTCTTCAAATAAAACAGTAAATAATTTTCTAATATCCTCTAGCCACCACAGGTCCACAGTCTGTAGGGCAAAACCCACTCTGATTATGGGTTATCAGCCATGCTTGTACCACAGCACCCTTTGGCAGTGCTCAAAACAGCCACCTAAAGTTCATCCTAAATTCAGCTGCTTTTTAGCAGGATCTCCAACAGAGAAGAAACACAGAAGGGATTACTTTGCTTTGAAGAATTGTAAGGCATAAACATCTTCACTTTTAAAAATCTGCAGGTTACAACGGTCCTCAAGGCTTTGCAGAGGTATTAACAGCCATGCTGTTTTGGAGCAGTAGTGGGAAGCTAGACAAGATACCTAAGGGTATCTGAATTAGCATTAGATGCCTTCAATTAAGGACTAAACTACATCCCATTGAATAAGGGAGCTTAGACATGTCGCTCACACAGACACCTATGCCAGGCATTCAGTCTGGAGCTGTATCTCACCTTCAGTGCCCATATCCCTAATAGGGCTTTCTGCACTGATTTCACACGTTGTAAAGAAAACCACGCACAGATCAGTGTGACACTGATGCTAACTTCCTTAGACTATGCCTGCTCCCACCAGCAATAAAATGTTGATGCCTCTTCCCCAGAAGATTATTTTCTCCACTGCCACTGCAGTTTAAGGAAAGTCACAGATACAAACAGACTCCTGATACCTGTAGTGAAGAAGGAAAAATGCAACTCTGCAATTTACAGCCCACAGAAAGTTTGTATCTTTCATAAAACTGTGTCCCCCTGAAAATCAGTAGCAAATGTAAAGTACGCCTTGGATACTAGCAACAGTAACAGCTTGAAAGCAGATGTGATTCTGGCAGCTATTTCTATTATAGTGAAATTCTCCATGCAACTTCATAATACAGCTGCACAAATGTTTCTGCAGATGTAATGAAGGGGGACTATGGGGCTCAAATGAGCAGAAAAGGGCAGACCAATCTGGGGACTGTTTAAGCTGATACAGTTGCAATGATGCTCTCAGGTACACCATTATTGAGAAACAGGCTCTGTTTACTAGCATCACTTCCCTTCAACATGCCATATAATATGGAAGATAACCTATACTGCTAGTCAATTGAATAATTGTAGGTAATTAAAAATAATCTCCCCCTGAGATGACAGTCTCTCTATGCAATACCTGAAGACTGTGTACCACTGTTAAATGCTAGCAAGATTATATTAAATTAAGCAATTCTGTAAGTGCTGAGATCAATAAAAAGATAAGCATTACCTGTCCGTTCAGGTGTTAGTATTGCTTTACTGGAGGTTTTAGAGAAGCTGGGACTATTAAAGCCACTGGTATATGGGGTGAGTCTTGCAACAGGGCTATAGGGAAAAGCCAAGGAGACAGGTGTAGAGAAGAGGTTCCGCCATCGGCTAGCTGTTACAGATGCAAGGGAGGAGAGAGGGGGAAATAAAATATTTGTAGTTATAAATAGAGTAGTGCTGTTAGACAGAAAAATAATCTCATCTTAATCTGTTCATAATAGATTTTTTTACTTATGGCAAAAGCAAAACAACAGTCAAAGTTCAGCAGCAAAACAGAGGATCAGCACCGCCTTCCACATTTGAAAGCATGCTTCAGAATTTTTTCTAGCAAATATATCTTGTTAACCATTTTCTATGTATACACCATTTTGGTATATATTCATCACATACAGCACTGGGTGCCAGTACAGAAAATAACAGTAAAATAAAAACCGCTACGCTTAATAGAGAAACACAAATGAAATTCATAATGCTCTTCAAGGAATTACTCATGGCACTCAATCATAACAAAATTGATTTAGCAGTCAAATTATCAGTTATGGGAGTTCCGAGGCACTGCACTAAAAGATGCTTAAACATCGAGTGCTAAAAACAACTGTAATCCCATAGCAAGCTTTTAAGCCACCATATTTTCCCTTCTTTTTTTACAGCATCAAATTCTTGATTACATAAGCATGGTTGTTTGGGGTTTTTTCACTGCTTTTGGAGAATCAACCAAATAACAGAACAGGCCATTTCTTTTTCTACATATTGCTTGCAAAAAGATTGAAAAGAATTTGGCTGCTCAAAGCAGGCAAAAAATCTAAAGGCTTACTTAATTTACACTTTCTTAGCCCATTCAGTAAAATATTAATACAACTGTCCTTTGACATGCTTGTTCTTTAACACGAGTTTTAAAGTTCCAATAAACAATATCCACAAGGTCTTCACAAAACAAATAAATATTAGATATAAAGTTGTTCTAAGAAAAAGGAAAAGGCAAATTTTTTAAAAAAGTAAATTTCAGAGAACCCATCCACAAATAAGCAAAGTTTACACAGATAAAAAAATTATAGCATGGCATGTTTATTTGTGATAGAATATACTTTGCCGTGATAGATGCTGTGTACAGTGACATAAGGGAGGAAGCTAGGAGCATACTTATACCTAACTTAGACACTGATGGCATAACCTTGATGCTTGGCAGGTATACTTGAGGTGTCAGATGCCACTAACCAGTTTTCAAAACTAGAAAGGCTCACGAGCCCTCAAAAACTGTTCTCCATCACATGGCTACTTAATACCACATTATCTGGCATGTTATTTGGAAACCTCGATCCATTTCAGCACTCAAAGATACTCAAATAATATTCAGACTCTATTTTAAAACCTCACCTTAGTCAAACTAAGGTGACTTAGTCATTTTGACTAAACCTTAGTCAAAATGACTAAGCAGGACAAACAGACTTTATTCTTCCTTCTTAATAACATGAACACCAAGCGGCTACAGAAATAGCATGGAAGTTGTTATCTTGTTGATGGGCTGTCAATCTTATCTTTGCAATGTTTTGGAGTAATTTGTTTGTCATCAGTCTAATAATGCTATTTCCCTTCTATTCCTTTTGCTCTAACCCACTCAAACGTACTACTGCATTTGTAAAGAATGAGCAGCCTTTTCTATCCTTCCCACCAGTGCTACTAAGCTTGGATTAAAGGCAACTGTCTGGTTCCAGAACTGGCACAAAACAGGGCAATGGGGAAAGGGGAGTACCTCTCAAGGCTCAAACTCTGTGGGAGGGAGGTAAACTACTGTGATTTTTGCTGTGTCCTCACTACAGAATTATTGCAATTTGCTTATTTCTCATGAATCTATTTCCTTCAAGCTTAAAGAAACAAAAAGGTCTGAGTCATAACTAAGAGCAGTATCAGTGCCATTTCTGGGAAATTGCACAGCACCAACTTCCCAGCAGGGCTGTCTGTCCTTAACATTCACTAACGTGATAAGTTCAAAAGTCAAGCATGCAAGTGCTCCACGACAAAAACGAGAGCAAAGGCAGATGGATACACCTCCATAAACTACTAATTAACACAAATTTCTGGAGACGAGATGATGTCATGAGGATTTTATAACTGCAGAATTCTTTGCCGCATTCACTGAAAGAAATGTATGTGGTAGAGTAGATCTCAGTACCATATCAGCAGCTGAGGTTTGTAATTTTCACTAGAAATACCAGTAAGGAGCAAGAGATGAGAGTTCCTTGCAATTTTGTTTTTCTGCCTAACACAAGACCCTGTTTTGTAGCAGCCTGATTAATGGCTATGCCAATTAGCTGCCAATGTTTTCTCACTCCCAGATGTGGTCAACTGTACAGCACAAAAAAACATCATTCATTACCCTCTACAATAACCGCTGTGAGTTGGCTTACTGAGCACAAAGCAGCAGTTATCACAACTATGAAAGCAGGAACTCGCACACAGAATATAATTAGTATTTATGGCAAAACAGATTTCAGATTCTTCTTTCAAACAGTATGTGTTCTCAAGGACAGATGAACGAAGAAGCTAAGAAACTCTTCACACTGATCTCTCTACATACTAAATCTCTAGATATACCAATGCAAAATACCCTGAATTCTAGAAGTTTTGCTATGATGTCTAAAATAAAATTCTATAGTGCTTAAGTATCAACAAAGGACTGACACTCTTTAAGTAATCAACTGACTCCATTCCTTGGAATAAACCACAGAAAACCATTTTCATTAGGTTTCAAATGAACATGTCAACATGCAAAGTGTATTTCTACAAGATGAACAAAATTGTCAAAATCAGACTTACTCAAACCAAAAATATTTAGAACCAAGTGATACAGACATCTGGGCAAACAGGTAAATTAATGCAAATTTGTACAGTCCCAATATTATGCTATGGATAGTCATTTTAGGGTAGTTACTTTGCTCCAAACCGGTTCTGAGACTGCCATGATTAGCACAGTGAAACACAACTCAGAGATGAGACAATGCTGGCGAGATCCTTAAGTTCAAATGCCTGGCTGTAAAACGCTGAATTTTACAAAATTTGTAGCTTTTTCTTAAAGCCCCAGATGAAAAAAGAAACTCAGCTACCCTTTAATGACAAAGGAAGTTTCTAACCTCTGCAGCTGCATAGAAATGTACTGCTCTGAGTACCTTGCACTGAAGATGTACTAAAGCAAAAGAATCAGCCATGGAAAGGAAAGGAGCATCTAAAGAACCATTGAGAGAAAAGATGCCAAAAAACCCTATTTCATTTACTGATGTCAATGAGTTAAACCCATTAACAACCTCACTTCTTGAAGCATGAACTTGTTGGAACTAATATTCTATAATACAATAAGCACAAATTATTCCAGTTATCAAAGTCTATAGTTAGATTGGAAGCATCCAATTTTTTGGGTATGATTTCCTTGGTTTTGACCAATCCTTAGACCACCAATAATGTACTGCGTTATACAATGTTTATTCTAACAAAAGGATTTGTCAAAATGAACATGTAAGCAATCAAAGACTTTCATGTAAATAAAAAAATCAGCAACAAGTGAATCTGTCCATAACTTTAAAATATTTATTCACACAACCAAATGTTTAAAAATTAAGACCTTATTTTTATAACTTCTCTGGAGATCACAAAATGCTAAAACAGATGATCATAGTAAGTCACATAGAGAAATATGAGAAACTACATAAACACAAATATTCAGCATTTGGTAA
>VWZI01020957.1:42482-80450 GCA_013396835.1 Psilopogon haemacephalus | reverse complement strand
TTAAATAAAAAAAAAAAAAAAAAAGTACATACATTTTAAACATCTTCCATTCTCATTAACTCCATTACGAAAATTCAGCAAACTCAGCTGCCAGAACAGGAACTCAATTTCACTTCAAGCAACACAAATAAAAAATAATTCTTTGCTATAAGGATAGAAAACAATAAAGTAACAAATAATTGTGTTGCACTACTAACTAACCATACTAACCTACACAAAGCATTATCTAGCTTGTTTATCCAGTCAAGTAGCTTAAGTTTTACATAGGTCTAGAGGCTAGAGCAAAAAATACTGTTTAAATTGAAGCTAAAAATAAATTAAATTGCATATATGCAGACACTTCAATATGGGTACTAATTACAATCTGAGAAAAATCCTTCTTCTGAGCCAACATTGAAAGGATATTTACAATAGTGCCAATCTAGCAAGTTCAAAACTACAAGTTTTGAACACACAGCACTCTCCTGCTGACATACTTTAATGAGAGCAGGAAACCCAAACCACCTCCCTTATGCACTTTGCATACGCATGGTTGCACAGTAGCCATGCTTAAAAGCAGAGTGTCTCTCTCAGGACTAAAATGCAGTCCCACAGGGGAAACGGAAGTATTTTGTTAATCACTGGAGAAATTCAAACATGCTACAAGGGAATTCAAAACCCTCTCCTTATAAATAAGATTATGTCTAAGCCAAGTCTCAGAGATATCACCTCAGTGAGGCATAATATCTTCCTCCCAAATACAGCTATTTAACCAATGCTTTTGATACCTGTCAAACTGTGTTCAGAGGCTGAAAACTTCTGCAGACAGATGTACATTTGGGAACAGGTAAGTGTTTAATGCACTTGAAAAGACAGTCAGAGGAAGTGGAGATCAAGGTAGCTCCCACTACTCACTGAATAGAGCTGTTAGGGCATTTGCCAAGAAGCGGCTAAAATAGACTCCAACTGCTCACCAGTCTGAAGAGACTTACTTGGATCCCTGGAAAACCTAGAGCTCCTGTAAGAATTTGAAGCAGGTTGAGGTAGGAGGTGCTAGATATTCAACTGCAACCAAGAGATCTTCAGGTAAATTGTGATATCAAAACCTAAGTAGATAGTGTCTTTCAAGTACTTCAGTAGCCCCAAAACACATGGATGTTAGAAGAACATACAATAATCCTTAGGTATACTTCACAGGGCAAAGCATTTGGTTTCTGCACTCAAAAGACAAGGACTGTAACATCTCCCAGGATTTATTTGAACCCACTTCTTCAAAACTTTCCTTTGCAGTTATAAGTCCTAAAACCGTCCTTTTTGGAAATAATTGTGTTTTTATGACTTACAAGACTAAAAATTCTGGGCCAAAGACTGCAGTGTTTTCAGTTCCAGCAAATACAAGAGCACTCAATTGTACCTGTAAAAGTTAGTCTGGGGCATGTACATATTCCCATCTTGCTGAATGCTATTGCACAGCAAACTTCTTGACTTTTCAAGCACATTACTCCCAGTTCCAGCCTCCCACAACCATCAGACATGATCATCTCAAAAGCTTATTACAGCATGTACAGTCTCCTCACCACAGCTGCAGCTCTTCAGCCACACAGCTAGTGTTAGAAACTTTACCATCAGCACAGAGCTACACTTTACTATATGCTTAAAGCACATTTTCAGTCACATTGAATCTGTCATTGCCTGAAACTATTTCCCTGCACTGCCATGTCCAGCTCACAGTATGCTCTTGGGGCTTGTTTGCTGTTTCTGTCCCTTGATTTCTTGGTCAAGAGGCAAAGCACCCCCTCTTTTCCAGCTGTAACAAGAGAGAAATCACTCATTTAAAGAGTCTGTAAATTGGTGTCTCCAAAATACTATTTAGTGTACATCTTACCCTGAAACTTGAACCTCCATAACTGGACTATAACAACTGAACAAGTACATGCCAACATTTTTTGTTTTTTGTTTGTGTTTTCTATACTAACTCCCATGATTTCTTAAATTCTTAATACAGGTCAGCTAGCAAGAAACAACAAAGCAATAAAATGCCTTAATTTGATTGTCTTTTGCAAGAATGTAATTTCTCTACAGTAGTCTTAAGTTTTCACAGTGCTTTTAATAGTCAATACACAGAATTATCATGTACATAGCACAGTCTTGTGCTACTTTAGAATAATAAAAAACAATCAAGCTTAGCTTAAAATGTCTAACAAAAACAACTGCCATTATAGTTTGGACACACAGTGATAGATTAGGAGAAAATTAATACAGACTGGCCACTTTCCTCTATGCCTAAGAAACTTGAAAAGGATAATATTAAAGAATGTGAGAGAACTGGAAGTACCTGACAAAATTTGTTTTGCAATTCATTCATATAAAGCAAGTACTTTTTGGAAAACAATATATGAGGATCTAATAGTTGTGTAGAATAAGAAAGCAGTTCAGGTGACATGCACTGGTGAAAAACTGCTCGGTATATAGAACTGCACCAATTCATATACCTCAAGAGCTGCCCCAGAAAAAAATAACATACATTTTAAGGGTACAATCAGAAAGCCTATCTAAATTGCAGTAGTCTCTAGGACTTTCAGCTAGCACAGCAAGGCAATGCAATCAACAGTAGTTTGGCATACAGCAATTAATGGCAAAAAACCCTAAATCTAAGACTTTGAAAGTGCTAAGTAATCACATTGACATATTTCAGTTGTGTCAGATATTGCTTATTGGTGTAAGCAGGGAAAACGTAAGTATTTTTAAAGACACCTGCACAGTTACTCTATTGTAAAATAATTCACTGAAAGGCTGACCTGAAAACTGTCTTTATACTGGAAAAATGACAATACTGCTTTCCAGATGCAGTGTGCTGAAGATTCCAATGGCTGTTCTCCAATCCACCTTTGTCACAAAAACTATTTTAGGGCATCAAAGTATCCAAAAGACTAGAAATTAAATGGAACTAAGAGAGCTGAGTTACCATCAACAAAATTTCTGCAAAGAATGACACCACATCTTAGGTATGTGTTTGAAGGGTTGAAATTTCTGTTGTTTTTATTACTCTTGCCTTTTTTTTTTAAAGGCAAACTTTTTACCGAACAAGTTATATAAACAGACAAGCACAGAGGCTTTGCTAAAAATGTAATTGTTTCAGTGTTCATTTTCTTACTGTGCGCACAACCCTCCCTGCATGAAGAGTTTTGCACGCAAGCAAACTTTTAGAGCAGAGTTAACAGCCAAACTTGGCTTCCCAGCATCCCATTTCTTGAGAAATTGGGACAAATATTATGCCGAAGTATTATGCCCTAGGCATGCCCTAGAACACAAATGTCTGTTCCTTCCCCAGCTTCCATATTCAGCAAGTGTAATTTTATATGAACTGATGCATTTTCATTTCATTTGGTGGATTCTTAACCAGAACTCATGAGTATCCAAGCTCTCAGATTTCAGTTAGTTTTAAATAAGACACAGCTTTCTGAGCAGAAGACTCAATCTCATGTATTACTGAATAAGGTAACCTGAAACAAAATATATAGCCCTAGAGTCTTCTGCCAAACTAAGCATTTCATTCATTACAAAGAGTGTTCAGCTCATTGAATCTTAGGATCCTTTGTATAAGAAATTCTTATCAAAGGACACTGTGAATGCAGAAATTTACATGGGAAGGCTACACAAATTCACAGAAAAGGAAATCTACCACAGGTTAATAAATCACATCTGAACTAGAGCTGGTATCTGGTTCAGTCTCTGAAGAGGAAATATAGGTGGGAGAGTGTCAAGGCAGGCAAGAATGTTGTTTCCCTGTATTCTCACTCTCTTCCAGTACATAGTTATAGCACTGTTGGATGCAGGGCCTTATGTCCCACATATGAAATAATGATGCATTTACATATAGGCATTAATGGCAAGCCTAGCCATCACAGAATGCAATATAATCCAAAAAAAAAGAAAGCCTGGGTCACAATTCACCTCACTGGCATTCCATGAGCTGTGTCTGTTTTCCTGTGTTGCCTGCAAAGGCAGTCTAGTGTGACTGGCTCAAACACTGCCTCTATTCAAATGAAACTCACTCTGACAGCATCAATTACAGGGAACCATAAACAGAGCTTTAAAAGAAGAGATTTCACAGACTGCATTCAGCTTTCCTGTTTTCTAAGCAATTGAAAAAAATAACTTGAGCACCACAATGCATGCATCCATCCTACTGAAACAGTTGTAGACACCCAATTAAAGTTGCTGAACATCTTTCTTGGCAGCAGTTCCAGTTGAAATGGGAACCTCTGCAACCTTCCTACAGGCTAACGCTTCACCCTAATCCTCCCCGTAACATCTTATCAGCTGTTCTATTAAACTGTAGCAGCAAGTACAGACATTGTTGCAAGATTTCATGCTAAATCAGATCACCTATTTGATCTGTGTTAAAAAGACCTTTTTGCTAATTATTTTTCTAAACAAAGAAGAGTTCCTCGATCCTCTTTACAAGAAAGATGGAGACAGGATGTATGAGGGGCATTTAAGGGAGAGAGAAAAGTAGAAAACAGCAGCAGAAAGATGGGGCTGCTGAAGTCAGTGCTACAGCTTAATCACAGAACAGACTACACAATATGTGTAAAGGCAGGTGAGGTGAACTCCATGTCTGACATTGATTGATTACTTACATACATGGCACAGAGCAAAACAAGAGCACTTTCATCATATGTTAACAATTAACAACAAAAAAACAGATCAAAATGGTAACCATCTTAAAAACATCAGTAGAAGGCTCTATCACCAAGGTGTGCAGAGAATGTGCCTAAGGCCACAGAAGCATCCTCCTACAACTCTTGCATGCCAGCTTGACAGACCTCCTGCCCCAGCCTGTTCTGGCTGTAAATGATCAGGGGTCAGGTTAAACTCACCCAGCATGTACCAACTATGATGGGCAAGGAAGCCATCATGTAATTGTCTCAGCCAGTAGAGTGGGCAGCAACTCCTGTAGGCACAAATGAAGATTAAACAGGATATATGTCCTTGCCAAAGAGAAAGTGGGTTACATCTCTGTGTGAAGGGATGAGAGGAAGGCTCGACCACAGTTATCTAAGATTATCTTATTCCAAATTTAGTGGATCCACAACAAATTTTGAGATTTGATTATACCATACAGCAGAGCATCCAAGAGCCCTGAAGAAGCTCTGAAGAGGCCGGTGAACCTACCTAGAGAAAGGCAAGAAACTAGTGTCATCTCCACTAGCATCTAGGTGCACTCAACCTGGTGGGTGTAACTAATCTGGTCTCAAATATTTCAAATAACCTTTCAGGAAGATCCACAGCACACCAATTTATGAGTGGTGTCTTCACATGGAAATTGCTGTTGTAGTCTATTCCATAGTAATCACATTTTGCTTAACACAGTCTTCTAATCAAAAAAGAAAACATTTTGGTTGGCATGATTTGTGGCAGTATACATTTTGCTTCATAAATCACAGGTCTACCTCCACTCTAATGTAACTGGTGAAAGAGATATTCCTTTCTGTAATATCATCATAAGCAAACTCAGAAATCTCATGTTTATTACATAAGCATTGTGAAACTCATCCCAACCTTATTTTCCTTCTTGGATTCATTATCTTTGATAACTGCATTGTCTGTATTTCAGTGACAAGTGTGATACAGCAAAATCACAGAGTTCTGTGGAAAGCATATGCTGCAATCACTCAACACTGGTTTAAATGCTCCATTTATCTCAATACTCCAAAAATTGCAGAACCAACTAAATTTGGAAGTGACAATCTTTTTTTTTTTTTTTTCCCTTTACATGCTGGCTCTCAGGTCTGAAAATTAGCACACCTATTGTGTGCATCTGTTGATAAGCAACAGCAAGGAGCATGCAGCTGCAGGAGTCACCTCTGCAGCTTCATTAAATCAACACTTGCAGCATCCTCATCAGGGGATACTTGCCCAGGATTCAGCTCTTGGACAGTAAGCATTGGTGACCAGCAGTTTGCTAACTACTGTGCTAGATTACTAATGCCATAGTTCTGTGGAGCACAGCATTATAAAAACTAGAAGGATATAAATCTGTTTTCTCTGACTCAATACTGCTATGTTGTCACCATCTCTCAGAGATGTGCCTTTAATTGTAATGGAAGCAAAGGCATATGCCCATGGAGAGGAAAGGAGATGCAGTCTTGGCAACTCCACCTGAAATCAGGTGGTTTGTAGTATTCATATTTCACAGTTGCTTCTGTGCAAAGGTTATACACAGCTAGAGTGCTAACCAGAATACACACAGTATCTCCTATTTCTGTATAAAACATGTCATTATGTCACTAATTTTCAGGTCACCAGTAAAGGAACAAAGAAAATTTAAGTCTAATGCCAGGCCCATAATCTGATGAGGACATTCAACAAAAATATTAATTAAATTGCCTTAACTAGAAGGTAGAAATTCCTTATGCCCCAGAAGCAGCACTTGCTGTCCCAGTACCAAATCACTGCTGTGAGTTGTTTCACTTTGAGATGAGTTGGAAAGTAGTCACCAGAGGAGCTATTCTGAAAGACTTCAGAAACCATTTCACAGAAAGGGTATGGGGAGCTATAGCTATACAGACCTTCTCAGGGACATCCCCATGGGCATGCTCAGCCCACTTATGCTAGCTGAGATTCTGGATAAATGAAGAGAGAAACCTAGTATCACACAAAAGATTAATAATGCATGCTGGGTTGGGGGATTTCCTTCTGATCATAACTGTGCACTTAAGTAAGTACTCTTTGTCATACTAAAAAGTATCTGGTGGTGCAGCTGACTTAGAGAAATCTGGCCTGCCACTTCCTTGGACAAGCTTATCTATTATGCAGGAGCAAGCTTTCAAGCTACTAACCCATCTGGTACACACAGTGGGCATGCGACTCTTCTTACAAGTCCTCCTGTTCCCAAGCCACATAGCTCTGCCCCATGGGACCACCTGTATGTGTTCAAGTTTGCCTCAGCATCCAAGGGGAAGGAGAAGCAGTTTCATGTTTCCTATTCACAGAAGTGCCTCATCCACTCTTTCACAAGTCATGTGGGTGCTTTGACCATCTTGTTCAGTAGCAGCATGTACTGGGTTTAAGCTAGCTACCCCCTGAGCCCAAAAAGCCCAATAAATACTCAATTAGATTTGGAAGTAAAAAGGTGTAAAACTTTAACAATAAATACAAGGCAAAGGTTTTTTTTACAGAAGGTGGGAGAAAAGGGGAACCAGAATGCAGGGTATGGGGGAATGAAGAAAAATTACAGAGGCTGGGGAAAAGGGGAAGAAAGGGAACAAAATACACAAAACAGAAATACAACCCGTGGAAATGGAGTTTTGAGTCCAAATGCTGGAATTGATGATTGGATGGTGAATGAAAGCCAGATGCAGGCTTTCTTTGTGATGAAATGCAGTTAGTTAAGAGTTCCAAATATGATGGTGGAGTGAGGAGCATGTGGTGGTCTGGCAGCAGAGCAGAGAACAGTTGGCCCACGAGAGAGAGAGAGAGAGAGAGAGACTTGCATAGGAAGGGTATATCTGAATTAGAAGAAGTTATTTACAATGAGGGTAGTGAAATTCTGGAACAGATTGTCCAGAGAGATGATGGAGGCCCCATCCCTCGAGATATTCAAGGTCAAATCTGATGGGACTCTGAGCAATCTGATCTAGTCCTTGCTCATTGCAGCAGGGGGTTTAATGGCCTGGATGCTGTGACTGGTTGAACTCACACCTCTTATATCCTGGTTGAGCAACTTGAAGGCAGAAGGGACAACACCATCAACACCCTCAAAAGAAAAAAAAAATCTTTGTTTTATGACAAATCTGATAGTAATAATTCTTGGCAGGATACCTTCATAAATCCCTTATTAAGCTGGACTTTTTGTAAACCTCAAACATCTAAAAGTGTGTTAAATTACCCTTGAAAACACTAGACAGTATCTGCTGAACTTCAGAATTGAACTGGTTTTGAAAACCTTTTCACCTGCAGCCAAATTATGCTCCAGGACAGGGGCAAAGCCCTGACCAAATAATTCCAAATAATTTTCTATTTACATGTGTGCCCATTAAACTGAGCAGAGTTAAGATACTTCATAAAGAGTGTGTTTTCTTAAAACAATCAGATCTTGGTGACTGATGTAGCACACTCCCCATAGCCAGATTACTGCTGTAAACCAACAGCAAGATTTTATTCAGTAGAGGAGGGATGAACAAGATGACCCTTGAGGGTTCCTTCCAAACCAATGCATTCTACGATTCTAAGTCTAAAAGTGTTTAAACCGGGCAGTATAAATCTTGTCTTGAAAGTAGTTATACGTGTTTAACACACAGGGACAGTCATATATGCTACCTAGACATGATGTGACCCGAAAGTTGTAATGCAAGGATTATCATGACATTCATCACAGTCAGATCCAAGTAGCAGTTATTTCAGTGTATATGCTCCATATAGCACAGCACTGCTCTGCAGTGGGTGGGTGTATTGGAGCAAGACTGTTTGGCATGTCTCTGCCTGGTGTAGACAGGTTCTATGCATTGACAGAATCAACTCTTAGGTTCTATTTATGTTTTGGTAACACAAGGAGGGGTAAGGTCTTCTGTGTGACTGTATATGCTCTGTATATACACATACCCTTCAAGCTTAAGAACATAAGAAGCTTTTATCCTGACAGCAAGCTGCTTTATACATAGTAAAAAAAGTACAGGTCTTGTGCATTTTCTTCAGTGTAAGAGGTCTGTTTCCAAAACCAGTTAACCAAATAGAACTTTTTTGTTCAGAAGTAATATTTGCTTAATCAATCTCTTGCAACTGTACATCATACTTTCCCTGGCTAATCTGTCAAAAAGCAGTTTTAAAACTCCAAGGACAGAAGCATATCTACTCTTTTGGAAATGTTGCTTTCACCCCTTAGAGAACAACAGCTGCTTTGTGACCTCTTGAGCCTTTCTGTCTTTGCACTAGTAGGTCTAAAATTGTCAGCGCCATTGTATTTATCTTCCTATGCATTCAGTACAGTAGTCGAGTCATTGCTATAGCAGCAGTCCCATAGAATTCTGCTGGACAGGATCCCTTTCTCCAGTTTTGTCTCAGGAGATGAAGAGAAGATGAGGAGGCAGCAGGAGAAATGTAATTCCAGAAAAAAAAACAAAACATCAACTAAAACTCTTCATAAGTATGTAAGAATTCGGACAAACATCCAACAACAGCGCAAACAAATTTATTTTTTAAATGTTGCAGGAGTTATTTTAGAGAAAAAGTCAGATTTTTATAATTAGTTTTCAAGAAGGGCTCAGATGTCATTCACAAAATGGAGGAAGATGAGTGCCTTTACCCTTTCACTCCAAGTACACACTTAGGGGATTCCTCTAGGATGAGTAAGCTTACTTATCCCTTCTCTGCTTGATTGAAAGAACAGGTATTAGTTCAACTCCCCTTGCAGATCAGAGCTCAGCTAGTACACAAGGTGCTCTCTTGCTCTTCTGCTGAAGACATCCTGTTCTTTTAGTTTATTAATAAGACTAGAGGTAAAAGAAAAAAAAAAGACTAAGAATTAAGAATTAGTAGTTAGTACACTGCTTCAGAGAAGGTTTTGCTCCAGTTAATAAAAGAGAGCTTCATCACCTCATGCCACACAGGATACACAACAGTTCTCCTAAGTGGATGCATACTGTGCTGGTTAGCAGATATGTCAGTAACAATTTAAAGCAAAAATGTAAATTTCTGCTCAGGAGGAACAGGTGGCTGGGGGAAAAAAAATATAGCTAATTATATTTCCTAGAAAATTTGAACTTTCTAGGAACATACATAATTCTTTTACTTTTTTGTACATTACTTTGTGCAGGAGAAGTAAGCGTAACAGGTAAGGGTTCCATTCTGTAAAACTCATAGAAAGGCAATTTCTCATCTTTCTCCTAACAGCACAGGCTAACACTTCCATATCAGGTGAAACTGTAACTCTGGCAAGAGAGTTTTGCAAGAAAGCTTCATTGTCCACAGTTACTGGCTCTGACACCCTGTTCCAAGATGTCACACTCCTTTTTTTTTTTTTTTTTTTTTTTTTTTTTTTTTTTTTTTTGCACAAGTACATCTGCTGCCTGTATTGACTCAGACTGGAAAAAGATAAAAGTCAGGCTCAAATCAAGGTCAAAAGCAGCACTTAGCCTCCAGGACCCCTGTGGCCTCTCGATAAATATAGCAAGTGTCACAGTTCAGTGCTTATTATGTGAAAGTATTAATGGTATCACCCAAAGTAGAGAAAAGATATAAATCCCTTGAAAAATAAAAGATACTGTAAAATAGTTTCTTTATGCTTCTATGATACCAAACAGGGGAAAAAACCCATGAAAATTTAGGATTAAAAGAAGTTCATATAGTACAATGAAGTATTCAGAATACATACCCTTATGTAGCATTACGGTTCAACACGAACCTCGAGTCCAATTAAGAAGTACTAATCAAATAGTTATTTCTAGGAAAATTAGTACAATGAAATGTTTGCTATAGATACTATTACCATTATAGTTACTGTCACGGTGGTTAGAGCTTGTGCAAAGACAATTTTTAGTCTAAGCACACTAGTCTCTTCAGAGACTTCTCCCTAGAGAAAAACTGATTTCTCCTGCCGCTAACTCAGAGCACATTCCTATATTTAAGCTCCCCTGGGGTGATTTCAGACATTGACAGAGACTCCTTAAGTAAACCTCACCTTTGTTAAGTACCTCTCAGGAGGTGCTTGCACTGCAGCACAAACTGTAAGAGCATTTAACAAAGAGACAATACTTGCTTCCCACAAACAAGTGACATAGGTATAAGATGACAAAGGAAGAGAGAAGTATGACATTTTCAAGGAAGAATACAGCACAACACAGAAAGAATGAGAATTGCACAAGGGACAAGAGACAAAATGCACAAGTTGCAGAAGCATCATCAGTACAGTTACTATGCTGCTGCAATATCCTTCTGCCCACATCCTACTTTTTAGTATAAAAGGCAACCTGTCATGGCCACAGTAAACAAAAATGAGCTTATGCAACAAAGTTTAAGATGTTTCTTCAAGCTTCTCAAAAAAAAACATTTTATTTATTCCAAGTAATTATTTCAGATCTATCAGCAACCACATAGGCATAAAAACCCCAAAATCTTTTGGACACTAAGTCAAACAAAGCAAGAACATATATGCCTACTTACAAACCATTTTTTAGATTTATAAATAAAGAGCCATTTGTGATTACAGTGAAGTATCTCATACCCAATGTTTAAAAGACATTATGAAACACTCTTATCTTTGGCTATGTAATTGCAATGAGAGAGAAACAACAACAACAACAACAAAAAAGAAAACTGTAATGCCACAAAGGACCAGGCTGAAGCAGTGATTCTCTCCATCACTCCATCCTGCTCTATTTCTTGCTGGCCTATAAATCACTCTCAACCCTGTATTTCCTTCAGGTTGGAAGGAGGAACAAAGAGCATCGAGAAGGCCTGATAGTGCTTCACAGAGCTACTTGAGGGACACAGTAGATCTCCAGGAAATAAAGACCTTAATGAGTTAGGTTACTGAGCCCAGTCCTCTGTATTTTCAGGTAGCAACACAACAGATGATGAAGCTGCTATTACTTACACACTACAGGCCAGAAAATCCCTTCCCCCACACAACAGACTTAAGATATTTTATAAATAAAAAAAAAAAATGCCTGAAGCCAAAAATCACAAATGCATGAAGCACCAAATAATTCTTTTTTTTTCTTTTTCTTTTTTTAAGTGCTACCAGTCAGATTTAACTTCTTAATTCTATTCTTTCACTAAGGCCATTCTGTGGTAGTACCTCAAGCCCAGTGAAACTGGAATTACATTACATGAACATCTCCCTGAAGGACAAAACAAATGGGTGTTGGACTTGATCTCTGCAGGTCCCTTCCGACCTCTAATGCTCTGTGAAATGACAGTCCCTACCTCTAAGAGCTTGCTTTCATTTCTGACACAGGTCTTTACATGGATTTCAAGTGACTCTAAAACAAGTGGCAAGCAGTTAATGCTACCTAAAGCCTACTCACACACTAAAAATATGCAAGTGCAAGTTACCTGGCATGACTTATTTTCTCCTGTACCAATAACTTTTAAATGACATTAACAGCATCAGAATAAAACACATGGTGAGTTTCTTTCTATGCAAAAATCAATTCCAAATGGACAAGATGAAATAATGAATATGTAGTGCTGTATGATACATGAAAAACTTTGAGAGGCATATGCCAACATGCTAATAATGTTAAAGCTATAGCCTGAAGCTACATCCAGATTTAGAAAAAATTTCCTTAAAAAGCTCCTGAAGTACTTCCATCAAATTAACAGGTTACATATTTATGCCACATGCAGTGTTAATACATGTATTGCTGAAAATACTGATTTCATTACCATTAAAACCATGTTTACTTTAAAAACACCCACTTTAATATATACTACGTAACATGAGGCATTACAGGACTGAACATGAGGTATTATTGTTCAACACAACAAGGAACAGTCTATGAAGATACCAAAAGTGACCAACAGGACCACAACAGATAGCCGAATCCTACTGGAGGTTGGAGGAGGCTTACATGAGACAGCTGAGTATTACACGCAGCTCTAGGGGAGCATCACAGACATTTGAGGGTAGAGTCCTGCAAGGATAGCAGTGTCTTAGTAATGCCATCCATAAAACCATGTAAGGCTGCAATGACTTGGGTAACAGCACCAGAAATACCAGATATGGATACAGATGTACTAAAATCATAAACAATGGGCAGAAGTAATTAGGGACAGGTTGCTTATTTAGGTGGAGGCCAGGACAAAGAAAGAAGGGAACCACAAATGAATAGGTAAGGAATATGCATGGGAAATTAAGAGAGCGGAAGCAAGCTGCTGGTCAGTGCACTAGTCTGAGCCAGCCCTGCACATAACCAGTCTCTTTCTACTTCTTATGAGAGCCTTTTCCTAACTGTTTTTCTGTGCAAAATGTGTCTTCTGTGACATATGTATGAGTAATATTCCAGCAAACTTCAAAGCATGCTAGCCAATGAGGGGAACATAAGGTCTGGGCATCCACTATCAAGCAACTGCAGGTCTACAGGCTGGACGGTGGACGGACTCTCAGTCTAGGTGCACTTAACAGAAAGATCCATGAGTACACAGGTGAGATGCCAGCAAACATCACATCAGACTAACCACTGGATAGGGCTGGAGACTTGGGGGATGGATACTGCAGGGAAAACATGTTCTAAAGGTCAGTACAGAGAATGGAGGCATGGGATCTGACATTTAAGTGACTGTAGGTCTGGGCATATACAAGTGTGGGTGTAACATATGCCAGTAAGGCTCAGCCATACAGCTTACTGGACCTGAAAATAGGGATGCACAACATCTAGTAGACCAGTGAGGGAAAGTCTCCTGGGTCTGAGACTCCAGCTTCATCTCTGGAGAACTGGACTGGCACACTCCCTTGTGTCTTGGAGTCCACTGGATCTGGCTACTCTCAACATATCTTGTATCTCTAGATGGCCTAATTTCAATACACAGAGTCTGGAACAAAGGCATTATTCAATTGTCTAAAACTAGAACATAATGAGGTTTGAGGTGTCCCAGCTGGTTCAGATGAGTGAGACTGTTCTGCAGATTCAGTATCACACTCATCTACCCATATGGATATCCCAAGGAACCAAGAGCTTGTTAAATTACACTTGGCACCTCTATGCTAAGTGTAATTTACTTACACTTAGCTAAACACAGCTGAAGTGACTATGCTATTAAATTAGGTATACCAGACACATGCCTAAAAGTAAGTGGAATAAATCTGGGCCACATCATGTTCTATAAATTCATATCATACATTTCTGAGAGCTAAGGACAAGGTACTTATATTCAGATGCTACAGAAAGAGCTCTCTGTCCAGCTCTAGTAACTGACACAAACCAAAACGATAAATCTTTTCAGAGCAGATCCAATGGCCCAGTCTTCCCTTTGTGATTTAGACAGAGCCCCATGTAGTTCAGTTAAGACCAGCAGACATACAACAGCATTTACACCAACTACAGCTCCAGTGCATGAACTCCAGCACAGAATTGTCATGTCTAGCTATGACAGACAGATTTATATCAACCATCAGTATGTGAAAACACATATAAAACCCAAGTGTCATGCTTATGTCCATTCTGGAGAATGCACTAAACACAACTGAACAAATGATTATGAGCAAGGTCTGAAGTGCTATGACTGATGAAATAGGTGGCAGTTAGAAACTATCTCTGAATATGTGGTGCAGCAGTCATGCTGGAGGGCAGGGATACCATCCAGAGGGACCTGGACAGGCTGCAGAGGTGGGCACAAGCCAACCTCATGAGGTTCAACAAGGCCAAGTGCAAGGTCCTGCATCTGGGCTGAGGCAATCCCAAGCACAAATACAGGCTGGGTAGTGATTGGTTGGAGAGCAGCCCTGTGGAGAGGAACTTGGGCATGCCAGAGGATGAGAAGCTCAACATGAGCTGGCAGTGTGCACTTGCAACCCAGAAAGCCAAACAGATCCTGGGCTGCATCAGGAGAAATGTGGCCAGCAGGTTGAGGGAGGGGATTCTCCCCCTCTACTCTGCCCTGGTGAGACCCCACCTGGAGTACTGCACCCAGTTTTGGAGTCTCTATCACAAGAGGGATGTGGACATGCTGGAGTGTGTCCAGAGAAGGGCCACGAGGATGATCATAGGGCTGGAGCACCTCTGCTATGAGCATAGACTGAAGGAGTTGGGGCTGTTCAGTTGGAGAAAAGGGGGCTCCAAGGTGACCTTATTGTGGCCTTCCAGTATCTGAAGGGGACCTACAGAAAAGCTGGGGAGGGACTTTTTAGGCTATCAGGTAGTGACAGGACTAGGGAGGAATGGAGCAAATCTGGAGGCAGGGAGATTCAGATTGGATGTGAGGAGGAAGTTCTTCACCATGAGATGGTGAGGCCCAGGAATGGGTTGCCCAGGGAGGTGGATGGGGCCACATCCCTGGAGGTGTCCAGCCGGATGTAGGGTAGGGTGTCCCTGCCCATGGCAGGGGGGTTAGAACTAGATGATCCTTGTGGTCCCTTCCAACTCTGACTGATTCCATGAATAAAAGGTATCAGAGATATTCTTCAAAACTACTGAGGTGTTCAACACTTGCTAGAAGCATGAAAGAATACTGTAATCTAATTCCTTCCAACGTTAAATGATGCCCAAGTGTTTTGTTTGTTGTTTTTTTTTTTTTAATTAGCAGAGAGAAATTAGTATCTCGAGGCTCAGTTTAAACAATTGTTTAAGAATGGAGTGAAACAGGATGGATAAACTGACCTTTGACTTCCTCACAGCCAATGGACTATTGTTTTCCATATACCTTAATAGCTAGATTAATCACAACTTTTTATGCCAACAACAAATCTGTTTCCCATAGCTGCAGACAAAACTAAACAAAAGACATTAACTGATCTTCTTTCCTATGTAGCAAAGGATGCAACTCATCACCTCAAATCTGTTTCCCATAGCTGCAGACAAAACTAAACAAAAGACATTAACTGATCTTCTTTCCTATGTAGCAAAGGATGCAACTCATCACCTCTTATAGTGGAATATATCCAACTACATGAGGACATCTTCAAAGTTAGCCACCTCTAACTCTACATGTAACCATTTCAGAACTGCACTTTCAGGTAAGTTATCTCATCCTGGATTAATACAGCACTGGTAGCAAGATCAATATTGATACTACATGCTGAAGACAAAAGAATCCCAAAAAGCCGCGTTTCTTTCCAGAAGTGGGAAAACTTAGTTGTTCCAAGTCAGAATTCAATTGCAACGTCCCTGTACTACATAGGGTTTTGAGTAAGTTCAACCAGCAGCTGTACTTCCAGACATTTTCAACACATTTGGCTTCAAAAAAAAAAGTTATCCCACAACGGTGCTACCATACAGATTTCCTTGGTGTTAGAAAGTGGGTACAATCTCAGCTCAAGCAGTTCTAGCTCAGTAGAATCAGTTTTCAGGTACTTTACACTATGGAAGTGGTAGTGATGGTCCAAATTCATGTCTTCCAAATGTGGTGTTCCAAAGTCACAAAGTTTTCATTGCGGTAAACCAATTAATAAAATAAAAAATTTTATCTTAAATAAATAAATAAAACAAAATGACAAAATAAAGTCTAAGCTATCAGCTTAATGTCACTTTAATAACAACTGTTGCCCTATATCAGTTTTCCATAGCATCTCATAACCAAATATTGCAACCAAAAAATTAAAGTACACAAAGTCTATTTTGTGAGTTATTTTCTTACGATTCTTTAAAATTACTAAAAATGTAATCACTAAACTGCTGCAAATGTGTTCCAAAGAAAGAATTACCTGTGTTTCTTTTTTTTTTTCCCTGAAAGATGCAATCTTTAGAAAAGTACTTTAACTCTGCCTGCAAGATTTCCTCAGCCTTCTCAGAAGAGTGAAGCTTTTAATTAAGTATTCAATTTCAATTACAGCGTGTGAGCAAGCCACACTCAGACTAAGAATGGCTCAGTAAAACTCCCAAAAGTGAATATCAATTTTTAAAAAGCATTTGCTGTAATTAAAAGCTTTATAATTATATCCCATCCAAAAGTAAAAAAAGAAACAAAAACCAAAACACACACAAACATATTTTAGGGGATGTTTACGAGAGAATATTTATTAAAAGACTTGGGAACTTGTTTTTTATAAACCCTTGTCTCTATCACTCATATTAACTTATCCTTTGTTTTGCAACATAGAAAATATTAAGCAAATCTATGAATGTCCAGACTTCAGAAGTACGCAGATAGAAGCTTACTGACTACAGTTCATTATCAAGTAAAGTCAAAGACGTTTCATAGTATTACAAGAACTTTTGCACAATCCATAGTTAAAAAGTAAATTACTGCTGTAAATGGTTTATTTTCACAAAATACCAACAGATATGCTGGATGTGGAACACTAAGTAAAGCAAGTGCAGATAATCTACTTCTCACATTTTAATATAATAGAAAGGTCAGTTGCTAAAGTCAAAGACGTTTCATAGTATTACAAGAACTTTTGCACAATCCATAGTTAAAAAGTAAATTACTGCTGTAAATGGTTTATTTTCACAAAATACCAACAGATATGCTGGATGTGGAACACTAAGTAAAGCAAGTGCAGATAATCTACTTCTCACATTTTAATATAATAGAAAGGTCAGTTGCTAAGGACTGTAAAGCATATTTACAGGACTGTGGACTACATCCTGAAAGAAACAACTCTTCAAAGATACTTATGGGTCGTGGAATAAATCTGAACAAAAGCTTCCCAAAGGATGCAGTGCTATGCAGACAATAACCAAGGTGCTCTCTGAAAATAGGTAACGTCAGTGGAGAAGTAGTGCTACCTCTGTAGACCACATGAGGGAGGCTCCTCTAAATTCAGAAATGTTATTCACAGCTCTCTTCTGCAGACATCAAAAACAGGCAGTGAGAGGAAGTCGGAATGGAGAGACACAAGCTATAAAAATAATCTGGAAAGTAGCAAACAATGACTTGAGGAGCAAAAATGAAATGAGTTTCCATAACAGCCCATCGAAAAACTATTTTCAGAAGATAAGCTTTCAAGTCTCTCCAGGTCCATTAATAAAACCTAAGTTTTCTTTTAATTTCTAACCAAGAAAGTAGTTGTGTACTTTAGAAATAGAAACAGTTGTGCTTGTATTTTTGTGCAACTGTCAGTGTTGATGCTACCACCACTGCTTTTAGACATATGCTGCACTATAGCTTTTGAGCCTGTATTTCTAGCACAAATTACTTCCATTTTAATAAGCCTACTGAAATCCTCACATAAAATTTGACAGTATTTCTAACACTCAACAGTGACTTGAAAATCCCTGCTCAGTAGCGATCATGGATTAATAGAACACTTATACTCTAAAACAGGAGGCATCTTCTCAACTGAGGTAAGAGTCCAACACCACCTCTCTAGTACCCTTTATAGATGCTCTACTCTAATGACAACCAGAAATCAATTCTAAGATTTTTTTTTTATTATGAGCTGTATGACAGTCCTCAAATATGATATAATATTCTTAAATACTGTACTTTTTGATAAATTGTGATGCATATGTCATAATTAAGAACTGTATTAAATAGGCATATCTGTGAAGTATCTGAAATAAAGGGAGGTGTCTGATCTACCCATTTGTTGCCATAACGGATTTCAACCTACATGTCTACCTTGAAGCGTACTTGCAGAGTAGAAATATCCTTCTGCAAATGCACAGGCTTGTATGTAGAATATGAAAACTAAGTTTTTCCTCAGTTGAAAGATACAAATCAGCAGTAGCAGCAGCGTTAGGAAATCCAGTGATATCAGCATTTGAAAGACCTCTAAGAACTGCTTGAAATTATGCAGCTGTTACAACAGGTCATTTCAAACAAAGAAACTCTAATAGGAAATAACTCTGCATGTGTGCTCCAAGCACTAGGCTTGTACTGCAGAAGACTGTTATTCATGCAATGGCACATACATTCCCCAAAAGGTGATCAGATGCTGACAAGAGTTAGTTGCTCATCAACTTTTATTATCAGAAGCATATTAATAGGAATCAAAGTGGCTGTGCCACTATTTCCGTTCATTTCAGAGCTTTAGAAATGTTATTGTTTATAATTGAAATAACAATCCAATCATCTGCAACCTTCAGCATATTATCATTTGCTACTGCAAAAATATTTTACAGCAAACTTAATCTCCATTACATATGAAAGGTAAGGTTGAGAGAGATGTACTAAATTTTATTAATCTAGTCCTGAGTGTTAGCACACACATCTCTGATATATGTAGCGGACAGCATATAACCTTATACCTATTTTAGAATAATAAAAGAATCCCACCCAGCACTGAGTGCAGCCCTGGATCCAGCATACAAAATAAAAGCTTTGATCCATTTATTTTTTTCAGTTTGCTTCTGCTGTTCACAGACTCAAGACTAGAAATTCCTTAAAACAACGGATTATAACAGTTGGTGAAATGTATTTTGTATCTTAGACTCCAAACAAAATAACTGCACTATGAACCATTGGAATGGAAGAGAATTAGGAGAATGGGCCAGAACTTGTTCTCCAATTAAACAACAAGTTTCACATCCAGGTCAAATTGCCATACAAGCTGTATGATTTTTTGGAGTTTTTTTGTTTGGTTTGGGTGGGGTTTTTTTGTTAAGTTTTTTTTTTTAGTTGGTTAGTTACTTTTTTACATATATGTATATATGTAACACTATAAAATTTAATTGCTTGGCTTGGTTTGAGAGGTTTTGTTCTCTCCTCTGGTTCTTCTTCAAGGTACATGTTTGGACATCAAACTTTGCTACCCCATGACACTGGAACCCGGCAAAACCAACTGTAAAATTTCCCTGATTGGATTCTTGGGTTTTGTGAAATCATAAGCAATTAGATGCAAACCACAATGTTATCTGTTTCACAGCATGACATAACAACATTCATTCTGAAGCACATGACTCATTTCAAGAAACAAAGCAGAGTTTAGTTTTAAGATTATAAATTACTACAGCCAATTGCAAAACCTACAGACTACTGTTGAATACTCATTTTAAACATCTCATGTAAGAATTCGTCTAAGCCAAACTGAAGTTAGCCAATACTTCACATTCTTCTAGAATGAGGAGTTTTCTGTCTGGAAGGCTGAACTGGATGATATGCTTTGAAGCCCTGCATAAAAGCTGAGCTCCTACAAACTGACTCCTTGCTAAGCCTCTTAACTCCTCAGTTTATCCACCCTTCCACTCCACAGCATTTTACAGAACCAAAGCTATATAAAGTATCTTCAGCCTGGATGTCAATCAACAGCATCTCATCAATTCCAAAGGACTTATACCCATCTGCACCAGCTACGAAGTTTACACATCACATTTCTCTGCTTGCTACTGACATGTCCCAACATTCCCAGGTATTACCAAGATGTGATGTAGTTCTGCTAATTTCAATTACAGAAACGGAACAGATGGGAACATTAAAAATAAAATGGAGAGGGAACTGACAGTACTATATAGAGAACTACTACAAACAAAACAAACCACAAGGGTTTCAAACAAAAGATGACTGAATAAGAGAAAAACTAAAGAAGTGACCCAGGTCAGACCACAGAGGAAAAATAAAATAATCACAAATACAACTTCAATATTAGAATTACTCAGAGTAAAGCTGAGTCAAGATCTAAACATAGGAGGCTTCATTTTACCTCCATCTTTCTTAAACCTAGCATACTCAATCCACAGAGGCAGTGCTTATAATAAGCCTAGTCCATTATAAAATAAATAAAAACTTTAGCTATTTAGTGACAGATCAGAGAAAATGGCTCAAGTTCTGAAAATCTTTCACAACAGAACCACATGCTGGAGACCATCACTGTGCACACCCTCAAAGATTTATGCCAAGATGTAATCTTGCTTCCAATTTGAGATACTTTAACCAGGCATTTTTATCAGAAAGAGAAAAATTGGTGAGCACAACAACATGAAAAGCCACCTAGCATCATTCAAGTGAGTCTCTAGTCTGAAAGACCAAATAGTCACTATATTATTTCATCAACTTGGACAATTTTGGCAGAAGTATTTCACAAGATCCTATCACTTATTATAAGCTATTCTATTGCTGCAGCGTTTCAGATGACAAATTAGTAATTTTATGAAAATCAGGATAAAATGTAGTATGGAAATAAAAGAATACAGATTTTTAAAATCATAAGGAGTTATTATAAACCCAGGAAAATAGCCTAGCCAAATTTTACTGCTTTTGGCTCACAGACCTGCTTTCTGTGTGTGCTTTTTCAGATATGCTGACTTTGCAAACAAAAATCAATTTTTACATCTTCTTATTACTACGCACACTGTAGTGCCCAAAGAGCTATGGTCAACCTAAACCGGACTAATTTTTGGCCAATGCACTATGGACAAAATTACTAAGCAAATTCTAACCTATAAGCCTGTCAGAAATCACAGAATGTGCATTATAAATGGGTTTTGACTCCACATTTACTAAGTCAACTACATCAGAGTTATCACTGACTCAGTACCAAACAGTATTTAAAAAATCCCTCTAAAATGCTCTTCCAAGACATCTGGCTAAAAGGAAAAAACATCCTTCAATTTGCAAGTACAAAGTTTGAAGCTTCAGTATCAGAAAAGAAGAATGCCATTCATATTGTGTCACTTGTTAAATTAGGATAAAGTTATGTGTATGAATTTGTACATTAATTGCTAGAGGATGCTGCAACACAAAACCCAGGAAAGTCACATTATTGAAACTGTGGTACTTCAAAAGGTAATTATTAGAAACTTACAATTTCACACCTGGTTTCAAAACGGAAGAAAAAATAAATATTGCAAAACCAACTTCTATGAAGTCAGGGCATGAAATAAGACATTTGCTTATTTTGTGTTATTTCTAAAGGTAAAGACACAAAATTTGATAAAAATAAAATCTTCAGAAATATGAGAGTCAATCAAGTCTAACTGAATTAATAATTAAAACAATTGTAGCATAACGTTGCTGCAGTTGAAATATAAGTCCATTCACTTCTCGAGCCTATTGCTCACATAGTGGGTTTCACACATGGCATATAATTTCTCAAACTTATTACAGAGCCCAGGAAATCCATGAGCCCATCACAACAAGCAGAGCATACTGATCAGAGCAACTCATTATGAACATAGCCTTATGTGGCATGTAGCACTCGCTGTAACTTCTGCACAGAGAAAGTAAACTGATAACCACAGAGTGATTTAAATTTCAAACAACAGATTTGCCCTTCTAGACTCTTTATTATCAATTAAATTGAAATAATACCTTTTAGGGGATAAGTAGGTCATATGCTCCTCTGGTTTGTCTCCAAATCATGGTTTAGCTGCCCATAGCTAGATGTATTGGGTCAATCTGAGAGGCCACTGAGACATCAAAGTTACCATCAAAGGAACAGCATGATAAAGCATAGGACCAATGGAAGGTCTGTACTTATCCTCAGCAGAAGCTGGAGGTCAGTCACGGTAACTGATGCCATCCCAAACAGTACTAGATGGCTGTGTGGGACAGACTAGAAGGAGGTTCTACATTGTGATTCAGCTCCAGACCAGGATACCCTACACCACACAGATGTACATTGAGATCACCAGACAGAAGTTGAATGCCAAGCACCCAATGGACTCAAGAGAGCTACTGACTTCATCAAGGAGCAATGGGTGGAAGCTGAGGCATAGGAAGTTTCATTTGAACATGAGGATGTCACTGTGAGGGTGACAGAACACTGGAACAGGCTGCCCAGGGAGGGTTGTGGAGTCTCCCTCTCTGGAGATACTGAAAACACACCTGGACACACTCCTGTGTGATCTGGTATAAGTGATCCTGCTCTGGCAAGGGGGTTGGACTAGATGAGCTTTCGAGGTCCCTTCCAGCCCCTGACATTCTATGATTCTATGATCCTAAAGCAAATAGCTACAGCTCTCCCTAGATTTCCCAGACTATAAACAAAACTCCCATTGACTGCCATGTATGGACACTCAGCTCACACTACAGATACCTGAACTCAGGTGTTCAAATCACAAGCCAAATTCAACTCTAAAAACAGAAAACTTCAGGCAAATTATTTCAATTAAAAATTGCTAGGACAACAATCAATGCATTAGCTACAAAAGATCCTACAGAGAAACAGATGCCTTCAGAGACTGATTCAGTTCAATGCATGATATCAAGTAAAACTAATCCACAGCTATGCATGTCCTCCAAAGCATACAGAAACATACTCACTCTCTCTTAACAATGACTGTAGCTATCTTAAATAATTTCATGTTTGCAGTAGCTTTATTTCCTTCTCATGTCACACTCCTATAATGTTCATTTGCTGCTCCTTTCCTAGTGAGTTATAAACCTTAGGATAATATCCTACCTTTATCACTTCCTGCAACACCACCTACTGCAATCTTAAGGGATCCTAGATGGATGATAATATTTATAATATAATGCTGGACGAGGTTTATTTAGAAAATTCAGTAGACCCAGATACAGCTTTAAAAGTTCATCAGCGCCAAATAGCCATCAGATTGATCCCAACATTTGCGACTACCAAGAGCTGCACAAAGCAGTACTAACAGTCAAGTTACAGCTCTCTGAGATCTGCCCTATACTTAGCAGTCCAAGTTCCACATTAGGTGTGGACACATACACTTTAAAAACATGCAGCACCATGATAACTTTGGCTTTACAAAAATCCCAAAGCATTGTTTTTCAAACTTCTATCAAGATACTAAAGTCAGTGTCAACTCTTTCCTTCCAAGAAGTCCAGTTCTTTAAGAAGTTGATGAGAATTACCAAGATTAAAACACACAATTTGTACAGTGGAAGAAAAGGAACACAGAAGAGAACACTTAAAAAAAACCCCAACCATATGAAAAAAAAAATTGCTAGCACTTACATAGTAGAGAAAGACTTAGATACACAGGATAAAAGAAATGCCTATCTGTCGACTGGGAACCTTGCTAAATTGTGAAAACCACCAAACATGGGTGGAATGCCAACTTACTAGTAAAGAAATTGAAAGACTAAGATTACCTTGTTCCAATCTAAAGCACAGGGACCGTTTTGCAGCCTCTATCTCAGGACTTGGATGATCCAGAACATGCCTGCACCACTGCAGAGGACTCAGTGATTTCTCTGGAGGAGTGAGAATCTTGGTAGGCAAGACGTACAACCTTAACCAAAACACACAAAAGTATCAGCAAGATGTGCAATATTTAACTGCTTACTTTTGTATTTTCACTTTTCTGTATCAGTGTGTCCTGTGCAAGCTCTGCACCGCGGTAAAAAAAGATACTCCCAAGTTTACATTAGTTGTGTTCTCTCCTGAGAAAAGTAGGCGACAAAACATGAACCTTGCAGGTCTGGCATATCAAAACCAAGTTTAGGGATATTTCCCATAAAAATCTTCCACCTCATCATTACCACTGTTGGAATTTCATCACTGCCCAAGTTCAAATCATGTGCTGTACACACACCCACAGACCTTACCAGTTTTCCCTTTTATATTTATCTTAATGGAGATTAAATCATTTCAGAATTCGATTTTACACTTAAATCACAGTTTCAGTGTTACTTATTCCATTCTTTGATCTCTAACAATTTAATCAACTTGTCAAAGTGACAGTTAGAATTTCATTTTCATACACAGTATGCTCTCCCAAATGAATCAGATGTTGCACAAGTCAGATTTTTAAGGATTTGAAAACATTTGCTGAGAAACAATGAAAATCCAATTTTGATAGTCAATTCCGGTAAAAAGAGAAAAAGAAAGGGCAAGAAGAGCTAGTGTATAGGCATTATTCTCAAACAAGAGTAGGCAACTAATTACATGATCAAGCGTATTAAGAAGCCAGGTATCAACACAGATTTCACAGGGAAATTCTTCAAGCTAGGATCTGCGTTGTTGCTGTTGCCCTTGCAGATTAGAGAACAGAAGCAGACAGTGGTTCACCTGGGAGAGCACAAATCTCCCAAGAAGGCAGCTATTCTTGGCTGCTGGAGACGGCTCGTGGCTCTTTGACCTGACCACGTCTGATCGATGGGTCTGCAGACAGTCAGTCAGAGGCACATTTTCATGCACCAGCAAAAACGCTCCACCCGCTGCAAAGGAATCTGGCCTGCACACAGGCAAAAGGAAAGCCCAGGGGGAAAGGAAACAAAACAAAACAAACAAGAAGGGGAAAAAAAAAAAAACCAAAACCAAACAACCACACAACTGAGCTCCTAAGGGGACCACTAGCAGCCTTTCACCTTCAGAGTTTTGACTCAAAAGCCATCCATCTTCCACAAGAGCAACTGTTCTCCCATGTCTGCTCAGTTTTGGGTGGGGTTTTTTGTTGTTTGGTTTTTGTTGTTGGTTTTTTTTTTTTTTTTTTGAAGCCCATCGGACCTCTCTATCCAGCTCACAAGGAATAAATATCCTTAATGCAATTTCTGTCTCTGTTGGCAATCCCAGCAGAGATCAACTATTGAAATTCTCCGAGGAAGGGGACTCATTTCTCTCAACTTCCTGCAGTGCCTGGCTACACATTAAAAAAAATATACTGCGAAAAAAGAGAAAGAAAAAAAAGGCAGCTTTCCACTTCCCTGTTACCTTGCAGAAGTGCTTCAAAGGCTACACATCTGACTGATGATCAGAGGTTTGTATAAAAAGCTGAACAGTAAAAAGAGGTTTGACCTGTCTGTAATTATGCTATTTCTGCAGTTTTTTGTAACTGCAGTTAAACAAAAAAACCCACACAACACCAAACCAAACTAAAACAAACCCCACACACAACAAAACAGCAAAGGTATTTAAGGCATAAAGCTACTCATCAGAAACTGGGATTCACATAGGTTTTTGGCTTTCCCAACAGTAGTTTGCTTTAAAGACTGACATTCCAAAAAAGCCCCAAGCAGCTGGCATCACAGAGCTGACCTTTCACGGCCAATGACAGAGATTTTGCCTTCAACTACAAACCTTCAATAGTTAACTCGCTCTTTGTGGAAGGAATTTGTTAACAAGTCCCTCACACTAAAGTCTTCCTCTGGACAGGTAAGTGTGTGACACAAAGTTCTGGCCCCCAAGAAACCATTTCGGATTGCTTCCAGAGGGCAGATCATATGGGAAATTTTACCAGCCCACCTACATTCATGACGACTTTCTACCATCTCAATATGTAAACACAGGAAACATTTTGGTTAACAGGGTGGGACAAACCAAATCTGATATTCCTTAATATGAAGGAATGCTAGGGGTTAGGGCTAATGAAAACTTGATTCGAGTATGGGCTTACAACACCAAAACAGCCTTGTGCAGACTAATGGCACACACAATGAAGAAACACTGACAAAAATGTCCATACAATTTGTTGATGATTCCCAAAAGCAAAATTTCCCAAACTGCAGCATGGTATTATTTGCACCATGAAGTACACACGAACAGCATTTAAGAAGTATTTTGATTAAAAAATATAAATATTTCTCATTAGCAAAAAATAGGGATGCTTAAATACATCTCTGCTACATTGTACTGTATTTTGTTCACAACCCGAGGTAAAACTTCAGCTCAATTTAAAAAAGCTAGACTGAAGATCTGACAGACACTTAAAACAGTTATTTAAATACAGATAATCCATATTTTATTGATGTCACTTTGGAACAATTGGGCTTCATTTGGTTATGTAGCAAATGCTTTTCATTGTATTCCTGCAGCATCCCTACAGTGTTTGTCCATATTGCTGAGACAAGTTTTGAGGCACCAGGCTTACTTATTTATTTATATCTCTAGTCTATAATTCCCCCTCTAGCTGAGGGTTATCATTCCTCTAGGTCGATTTTATTTTCCGCTACATTCGTTCGCCATTCATTTCTGCTTTTACTTCCATTTACCAGTACCCTGCCGAGCCCTTCGGAGCTACGTGGGCGCTTAAGATACACAACCACCCATTTAGATCAATGTCTAGAAGACAAAAGGCCTCCCAAATCTCTTAAAATGAGAGACAATTGGGCAGAGATTTTAGGATGGGGAAGCAGCGCTGCTCAGATAAAGGCTTTCGCGACACAATTCCGTTGTTTTTAATTCCTTATGTAAACAGGCTAAAACTAGGCTGACACGAGAAACAGGAGACGACCTTCCTCAAAGAGGAAAAGGAACCCAAGTGACCCGCCGAGGGCACGACCCCCTAGGCGAGCCGGGAGGGCGGGGTAAAGCGCCCCCTTGAACCCCAGCCCTCCGTAGGGCCAACCGCAGTGATGACACGTTTTAGGGGGAGAAAAAACCCCACCAAAACCAACAAACCCACCAAAAAAATAAAACAGGCAGATTTAAGTTTAAGCAGAACGAGATCAAGTGGATTTGGGGGCTAATGCTAATCAGAGCCTGGAGAGCACCAGCGGGGTGTGCGCTGCGGGAGGTGGTGTGTGCCGCCAGCCCAGCCCGGCACCGGGGAGAGACGAACGCCCGGGTCCGGGGCACATAGCTGGGGCGGGGCGGGGCAGGGCAGGGCAGGGCCGAGCCGCATGTACCATGTATCCTCGTCTTGTCCGCAGCAGCCGTCCTCCAGCTCCAGCACCGCAACCTCGTCCAGCACCGTGGCCGCCACCGCCCCCGGGCTACCGCCGCCGGCAGGTTCCTGCCCCCCGCCGCCAGCCGCGGGCAGGCCAGTCGAGGGTTTGAAATAGACAAGGGGCTCCGGCGGGCCCAGCGCAGTGGCGCACAGCAAGGTGGGCACCGGGCTGGGCATGCACGGCGCGGCCCCGCCGNTCGTTTTGCTTCTCCAGCTTCCGCACCAGCTCCTGCAGCTTCTTCACCTCCAGTTCGGCGCTGACAGCGGAGCCGACGCCGCTCCCCTTCACCTCCGCCATCATCGCCGGCTTCAGCAAGGCAGCCTCCATCCTGCCGGCCCGCCGCCGCCGGCACCTGCTCCGCCGTGCCGCCGGAGGGCAGCGCCCCGGCCCCCGAGGGCGGTGGGGAGGCGGGAGGTGGGCCGGGTAGCTCCCCTGGCCGCGCTAGGGGCTCTGCTCGACCCGGCCCTGCGCTGCGCTGCACTGCCCGCCCCCACTCCGTTGCTCTTGCGCCTTCCCGTCAGCAGCGACTAGGACGCGGGTGGGATCCCCTCCCACTCCGGCAGCCGGTGTGCCGCGCACACGCAACACGGGTGGAACAAAGCCGCCTGGCTACCCCTTCATCTACCGAGGGGAAGAGCAGCGAGGGCCTCTTCGGCGGAAACGTCAGCGTAGCCCCGGGGGCAGGAGGGCTGCCTCGGCGCGGGTGTTTAAACAAAGGTGCCTTCCCCCCACCCCAACCCCAGCCGCGGCTTGGACTCGGCCCAGAACGCCGCTCCTCTCGTGAGCCGTGCAATTAGAGCCTGGTGGTGTCAGGGTTGTAATTATGCAGATTGAACGTGTGATGGGAATAAGAATCACAAATAGAGGCTTTGTTGGGCATGAAAGGAACGAATTAAGCCAAAAGCAGCCGTTTGTGGGGTTGAAACGTGCTGATTCTAGGAGTTTTGATTCATAGAGAGGAAAGCGAGATATTTTTGAAGATGCGTTACTGGTGAAGTAAGAGAACTGAACCCAATGTAGTAGAGAACTGAATCGTTGTTTATGTTAGGAGAACCTCTGAGATAAAAAGATGCCCTTAGACTGAAATTACTTTAACGCTGTTGATACACATGGATGGGTTTGTAACATTCAGGTCGTTGAGACTTAAGAATTCTCAACATCACTCTCACGTTGTCCTTCACTGACCGGTATCGGAAGAAACCACTGCTTGTGACCCTTCCTCCCATTTAGCAGATGAGCAGAGATTCAGGGTACCCAGGGCAGTTTTAGCTGTCACACAACACTTGTGTGCATTTCGCCTAAATACAACTGCAGGGAAATCCTCCGAACTTAGCGTCCTGAACTCTCCTGAAGTTCTGATGTGAAAGAAATTACATATCTCCAGGAAACGGGTTAAATTACTTGGCTCCCCACGAATAGCTATCAATCGGTGACTACCCTGTTCTTCAGAAGCAGCTTTAGGCAGAGCAGTAGCAGTAACAGCCAACACTGCTTTCACGGTGCTTCGCTTCTGTTTCAGGTTTCTAACATATAAGGAGGAACAGGCACATGTTCTCTGCTCAGGCCACAAGTCAACTTTGAAATCATCCAACCCATAAGATTTCTCTCTATAGTCTGGAAACTTCTGCACGTGCATGGGACAGTGGCACTCTTGTTTATCAGCCTTGTAAGCACTCTTGCAGTGCAAATAATAACTGGTATTACAGGAATGGCTGGGAAGGAAGACAGAACAGGGCACAAAGCATTGAGTTCCAGATAATGTAACTTTTATCATTGAAGAAAACAAGTATGGCCCTCGGTGTACTATACTGGGACCAGGGAGCTCTTAATCCCAAGCACAGGTACAGGCTGGGTGGCAAATGGCTGGAGAGCAGCTCTGAGGAAAAGGACCTGGGGGTCTGGGTGGATGAGAGGCTCAACATGAGCCTGCAGTGTGCACATGTGGCTCAGACAGCAACCATGTCCAGGGCTGCATTAAGAGAAGCATTACCAGCAGGGCAAGGGAGGTGATTCTCCCCCTTTACTCTGCTCTTGTCAGACCCCTCCTGGAGTACTGTGTGCAGTTCTGGAGCCCCCAGCACAAGAAGGACATGGAACTGCTGGAGTGAGTCCAGAGGAGGGCCACGAAAATGATCAGAGGGCTGGAGCACCTCTGCTATGAGGACAGGCTGAGAGAGTTGGGGCTTTTCAGCCTGGAGAAGAGAAGGCTTCGAGGAGACCTTATAGCAACCTTCCAGTGTCTGAAGGGGGCCTACTGGAAGGCTGGGGAGGGACTGTTCACAAGGTCTTGTAATGACAGGATGAGGGGGAATGGGTTCAAACTGGCAGAGGGGAGATTTAAATGGAATGTTAGGACCAAGTTCTTCACAGTGAGGGTGGCAAGACACTGGAATGGGTTGCCCAGGGAGGTTGTGGCTGCTTCCTCCCTGGAGGTGTTCAAGGCCAGTCTGGATGAAGTCTTGAGCATCTTGATCTAGTGGGAGGTGTCCCTGACTATGGCGGGGGGGTTGGAACTGGATGATCTTTGAGGTCTCTTCCAACCTGAACCATTCTATGATTCTATGATTCTGTTTAGTCTCCACCATCCATTTGGAAGAAGTGGAAAAATATTGAGAGTGTAAAAACTGTCTGGCTCTAACTCTGCCATGCATTGTCAGAATAAGTAACATAATCCTGTTTGCAGTACTATGGATAACTGCAGTCTTCATTCCCCTATGTAAAAGAAGGATTGGGTTTCTACATGGATAACCACAGGCAAAAGCCTCAGGTTGTTATCACTAATAATGGTACTTGCGTTAGTTCTTAGAAATGCACATCTTAATCTAGTAAGATTGTAAAGTGATAAAAAGGATAATTCACAGCATATGTAATATTGAGTTTATTAGACATCAGTAACAATAATAATAATAATAATAAAACAAAAAACAAATGACAAGAGGTTGTCCATAGTGTCAGTGCTGGAGAATGCAATGAGACAGAGGAGATACTCAAAAGAGATTGAAAATGGAGGAATTATTTTTTTTCTTTGAAGCAAGTAAACAAAGCGGTTTAGTGGGCCAACAAAAAAGCAAGAAATGGGTATCTGATTTTTCAGATTGTAGGAACAGGAACATGGCAGTGGTCAGCATATTGCATCCTTAAAGAAAGAAAAAATTCTTTATGAAACAGTTTGGAAATACATCAAGAGACATATTTGGAGATGCACTAGAGCATCAAGCATCATCACATAGAATTTTAAGTCACCATGGAAATGTTTGTCCTCAGTTATGAGTAAAAGTAGTTGCAAGACTTAAACTGTACTGTTAGTGCCACCTACACAAATGCTGCATGCAGACACTTGTTTCAGAACAGTTCCCAAGAAGAAAAAGCTTAGGACTGAGCATAGTGACCTAGGATGGGTACAAAAGGTTTTCCAGGCAGTTCAGATTAATTGATCACAGGCAGGATAAGCTGATTTCATCTAGTATACAAGATAATGGCCCAGAAGTTTGGCTCTTCCTTAACTGAGACTACTTTGAGCCTAATGTCTGTTCAGCAGTATGGGTAGGAAAGATTTTAAACTTGTGTGTGCTTCAAATTCCCTGCTTACCATCACTGTGAGACCCTGTCTTTTCTCTGGGTGTTTCCTGGATGGGTGGATCTCATAAGAGTAAAAATGCATTTCACTTTTGTATTTGTTGCTGTGTTTTAGATGCACATGTAATTTCACTGACAAGTGTAGATTCATGTAGAGGTGCTGGCAGATAAAATGAGTGTTCATGAGCCCTAGCTGGTGAGTTTGATCATCCCAGACCTTCATCAGCACTTCACAAACCAGTGAAGACTTGATGGTTCCATGTTTTTATTTGCGTGTTTTCGTTGGGTTTTTTTAAAATGTGTTTTAATGCCAATCCCAAACAATCTAATATGCCCACGAAACCTGTTGTTCCTGGATCTGAGAAAACACCCTAAAGCAGCAGAGGTCTGCTATAGCATGGTATTTACAGGGTATCTTATAGTAGAAATTTCTTGTTCACTATAGTTACTAATAGGTTCCCAATGAGGAGAACAAAGAAGCAGGAAGTCTACAAATCCCATCTGCTCTTCTCTGATAATAAGCCTGTTGCTTTATGCTGCAATAGCTGCAGGCTGGACCTGCCTTTCAGTCAAGCCAGTAAAGAATTAATTGCAGTAATCCAGTCTGGGCTATAAAAAATATATGTTAAAATAAGGTCAGAGACAGTAAACTCCCAAGCCTGGTGAGATTATTTTAAAGTGCAGTTCCAGTCTGAAAATTGACTGTGAAAGTAGTTTTATAAAAATAGAGCCACTAGCATGCCATCTAATCCAGTATTCTGTCTTTAACCAAAGGCTGATAGTAGCTTTGTAAGGAAAATGTCTCAGAAACAAGGAAAACATGGAGGGATTTTCTCCAGCTTTTAGAAATCACCAAACTGAGACATCTGGACCATTTATTTTTGATAGCCACCAATGTGTAATAATATTACATTTGCTGAACCTCGTTTTTAAATCATCTAAACATTAGGAGTCTACAACACCCTGTGGCAATTAGCACTGCAATTTAATTATGTATTGTAAGAAAAACCGCTTGCTATTATCTACTTTAAATCTGCTGCCTAGTAATTTAATTGGGTGTCCCCTAGTTCTGTTTTTCTGAGAAAGACAGAATGATTAATCATTCTCTATTCAGCTTCTCTTTGTCATTTATGACTACGTAAAACTCAGTTACTTCTCTTCCAAGCTGACAAGCCTTAATTTATATAGCCTTGCCCCCAGAGAAGTCAGACTGAACCTCCCATTGTTTCCTCTATTCCTCCATAATGAAAACTGAATTTTCTAACCCATTCTTTCCTTCTTATTGATAATGTTTTCTTATATCATGATAGCTTAGGGAAAGGCTGTGACAAAAAAAAAAATCTTGTAAATCCAGATATACTCAGTTAAAGAAATTAGCTTAGCCAAAAGCATATTGGCTCCTTCAGAAGCACTCATCTATTCATGAGCATACTTTGCATTTAAAAACCTGTGTGGACACTCCTCCAATATAATGTAGAAATCCAGATGACTCTGTCTTCTGTTGTTTATTATAATTTGTACAATTGGCTTGATAGAAAATCAGACTAACTGAAATGGAGCTCCCCAGAGCTCCTTTTATGTTTTTTTTTCAAGAATAATGTCCCAGCTGATGCATTCAATTCATTTGGCACCAAGCCTGCTGTGGGTAAATGGGTGTGATAAGTTCAACAATGTGATGCTTAGGCTGCTGTAGAGCTTTTGCAGAGGTACTATCTGGTCCTAGCAATTTGTTATTGTTACACTTATTATTTTGCTTTACAGTGTTTGGGCAACTAAACACTTTCCTGGAAGCTATAGCATGGATTCTTCCTTCTCAACGTCTCCTACAAACATTCCTAGCTGTTCTTAATTTCCTGCTAATTGATATTCTCCCTTTTTTATATTTTCATTTTAAAAAACTATTAAATTGAAGTACATTGGAGTCACTATTAGAATGGCTTTTTCCATGGGATCAAATCCAAAATTGCATCACTTTCTGTGAGCCCAATTTGCTCCAGAAAATCAGTTGTTACGGCATCCAAAGATACTGTCTGTACATTAAGCTTAGGGTCTTCTGGTATACTCCATCTACACAGAACCCTAAGGTAGTGGATTGTTGTTTTATTTTCCTAATCAGTTCCATATCAAATCACTCAGGCTTTCAAATCACAGAATCACAAAATGATAGGGTTTGGAAGTGGCCTAGACTATCATCTAGTCTAACCCCTCTGGTAACACAGGGAGGTTTTGAATGCCTCCAGAAGCAGAATCCATAACCTCTGTTGGCAGCCTGTTCCAGTGTTCTGCCACTCTCAAACTGATTTTTTTTCCCCCCTTATGTTAATGTGGAACCTCCTGTGTTCCAGTTTGTGTCCATTGTCCCTTGGCCTGTCACTGGACACCACTGAAAAGAGTCTGGCTTCATCCTCCCAATATTAATCCACTCCCCTTCACTACAGACAGAAATCATCACTCTGAGCCTTACAAATCAGGGTGGGTTCATTCTTGCTAATGAGTCTTCAATGAGAACAAAGACTAATTATGCTTTCAGAGAAGCTTGAACATTTGCATTGTCTCCAGTATGTAAGTGTATTGGAGAGTATAATTTTGTTCACAGAACATTACGACTGATGAATAAGAAGGGGAAGGTAGAGGGAGAGAATTCGAGTTCAAGGTTGTTAATAAATGAGCTGATAACGTTAAAGGTTTTGAGATAGCAGATAGGCTGTTTGAGTGTAAAATGACAGTACAGCTTCTCTCCAGGAAGCTAAAAATCTGTGACACAAGAATCCACGTTTTACCTTGAGTTGTCTTCAAGGAACAATGGCCATCAACATAGGAAGAAAATGCCTTTGCCTCATGATGACATGAATATACTGGTGGGCTCAACTCGTTTGGATTTGAGTTTCATTTGTTTGTGGGGTTTTTCCCCTTCTATCATATTTAATTTTGTCTGCATATAGGTAGAGAAGCAGATTCAGGTAATTTATCAGTTTTGCAATAAAGCAAGAAAAAAAGTTTACTGTCCATATTAGCAACTCAGTCATAGGAGTAACTTAGTGGTCTTTACAATTTGCAAAATGCTAAGTATAGGCCAATAGACTGAATGCTTTATGACACAGTAAAGTGGTTTAGGAGTTACCATATTGAAAAACTAAAGAGCAGTATGCTTAGCATGGGTGCTAAGATAAAGAGCAATATGCTTAACGTGAAAAATGCTACAATCCCAAGCCCCCCCAACCCCACAGTAATTATGGTTTATGAGAAGGCACATCAATGTGGCTCTGATGCCAAGTCTAAACAGTATGGAAAGTTTACAGAGAGAATGGTTTCAAACAGTAAGTGCTTGAACATTCATCCACGTTCAGTTCCATCAGGCAAAAATCTTTGCTGAATAGCTGGAAGTGCCCATGTAACTCATTTTTGTGATTTGTATTTTCCCTTTATATGTGATTTAAAAGAAAAAGCTTAGCATGCATAAAACTATCTTTATCCCACTCAATCACAAAATATCCAATAAATGGCAAATACATCTAGGTGGAATGTAGGTATAGTTAGAAAACCTAAATCCAAACTTGCTTCATATGCTATATAACCCACAGAGTTCTTGAGATCTTTCCTGCATCAAGTCATTTGACCAGCATAAAAACCTTTGCCATTCCTCCTGCCATAACAGGTGTCCTGAATCCAAGTAGTGATGAATCTATCAATCTTTCTGCCTCTGGGCTCCTTTTGTCTGTTCTGGAAGTGTGCAGTCAGTTTTGGACACACCTCCAAGACTGAGAGAGAGCGCTGCACTCTAATTAGCCCTTTCTGGGACAACCTGAAATCAAAGAAATACTGTTGAGCAATGACATTTCTTAGAGTACACTCCTTGGATTGTTAATGGATGTATGAATCATAGTGTTACAAAAAGAGCATATTCTTAGCTAGATCTTTTCCTTGTGTTTGTTCCAAGTTCATTATGAGAAGGAAAGTCTCTGCTACCTTCACTTCTTTGTTTCATTTATGTTCCCACTGAGGAGATGCTGATTGTGAATTAGAAGACAAGGCTGATTTTAAACAGTTCCAGTGGTGTCCAAGTTAAAACTCCAGAAACCAGAGTTCTCAAAGCATGAGCTCTCCTCTGACTGCATGTCTCGGACATCTCACGCTGGAGCGGAAGATGCAGAAAAATTATTGCTCCTTTCCCGCTTTCCTCCTTCAGCTTTCCACCATTGTCATTCACGTTCAAACTGGTACACTTGGTCCCACGGAGAATTTTGGTGTGAGAAAAGGGATACTTTGTTACAGAAGGCTTTACTATAACTTAACTGTTACTTCAGTAAATGGTTAAAATCAATGTTCAAAGGCACTATCAATTGGATAAAGAGATAAACAGATAAAAGCAGTGTTCAACTGCATTATTGCTCATATACTTCTGTAGGTGTTCTAATTATTAGTAATTTAAATATTTGGCTATTTGAGGTTGTAATGCTACAAGTACAGTTAGCTGGAGTCTCATTCTTAATTCCAAGATTTGAACTACATGTGATGATAACATTATTAAAGATTCTATGAGTGGAAGCCTATCTGGTTCCCTAGAGGATGGTAGACTAACATCATCTGAAGTATTCATCTTACGGTGAAGCTTGAGTACTGATTTTAACAGCACCATTATTTATGGCAACACTATTACTTTCTAAATTCCTATCCCCATTTTTCAAAGTCGCCACCTCTCCTTGTCCTTAAATTGGCTTTTTTTGCATTATGTGTTTATCTGTTCCTTTTCTTCTAATTCTGTTTCTTTTGGGTATTTTGACAAGTGTGTGCTTTTTTTTTTTTTTTTTTTCCCCCTCCTATTAGGAAAAATGGCTTTGAATGCCAGAAAAAAGCTTTGCCATTTCTTTCTGCAAATTATTCTATCGCTTTTTTGTTGGTGTTCCTGAGCAGGTCATTTCAAAATCTTTGCTGCCCTTTGTTTTGATCACAGTAGCTGTATAGTGTCTGATGACTGCGTAGCAATTCCGAGACTTGGATCAGTGATTTTGGCATGATTATTCTCAGATATTGACTTTAACAGGGCAAAACCAAATAGTTTTAAGTTTTGGCATGGGGTATGAGGCTAGCTGTCAATTTATAACTGACATACTTACAAAAACTATGCAAAGTGTTACCTTTACAGGTAGCCTTCTTGGAAAGGGAGACAAAAATCTGTTTTCTTAAGCCACTTAGACAGGTGCAGCAGTACCACCCAGAGGCCACTGCTGTGCTGGGCACTGCATACACAATAGTTCCTTTCCAAAAGAGCTCAGAGATTGGAAAGGCAGAGAAGATACTGAGGCTTAGAAGAGATCATTACATGAAGATATTTGTAGTAGTCTCAAATGAAAATCCCCTATCTTCCTCACTATCCCATATGAGCCAAATCTGAGTACAGACGACTCTTCTAATGTTGCTAGAAAGAAGCATAGCATTAGCAGAGAGAAACAGAAAATCATCCAGGCTACCTTTAATTGTGAATTAGATCACTTGGCTGAGATGGAAAAAATCCAGGATATATTTCGTATTTGGCAGTCATTCCTGAATAGTCAACAGACAAACAGTGAATGTGCAGGCAGTGTGCAGCTATTTCGTGGACCATAAGGATCCACCCCACAGAGGTCAGGGAACATAACAAAAACGTTAATGGGAACAACTTGTTTATTCCACACACTATCCTGTTCCACTGTGTTATGCAATTTGGTTAAAACATAGCTACATTTGAAGAAGAAATTGAATTTGACCCTCCCACTTTCTAGGCCACTACCATGATTTAAAAAGGTGGGAGTTAAAGTGAGATTTTTTTGGGAGGTCTGTGCCAAACATGTTTTGAGAATATCTGCAGATTCATCTCTTTGATATGCAAAGAATGTTTCTAAGTCTCAATTTTACTGATGTAGGAGATTACAGCCAAGTTGCTCATACCAGCCAGAGCACAAAATTGGAGAGCAGCTCTTCAAAGTGAGAGAAGGAAATATCTCATGACTAAGACTTCAGTGATTCTGCATCCATTGAGCAGCTAAACAGAGCTAATTTTGTCAACGTTTTCAGATTCAGCACATCAAAACCACCTAAATATTAAGTGTCTTTGTCCTTCATCTTTATGAAATGAAGGCTGTGTTTATATGCTGCTGTCAAGAAAAATGAGGTGTTCTGTGACAAGACAAGGGAGCAGGAGAGGCTACATCTCTCCCTTGTAGTTTGATCTCAACTGAACTGGAAGCTAAAACCACTTCTCGGTGTAATAGAGTAGGTACAGTGAGCAATATGCAAGTATGATAAGAAAACAAAACCAAACAGGAAAGTGGATACTTTTCATTCTAAGCAACAGCATTGTGTTAAAATATCCAGGGAGGGTAGCATAGGAGGAGAGTTCTGACCTTTGTAAGTGTTCTGAGTAACTAAATTGAACACATGAAATTATCCCAGCATGATGTGTATCTCCATACCAAGGGGTGAGGAAAAGAGCTGACCTCCTGATAAAAGTAAAGCCCCTCTGATACTGGCCAGCTCTTTACAAGCCTAGCTAAGGAGGGTTCACCAGGTAAAGGAGAGCATGTCTTGCCAAACTCACAGAGATGTTTATTTCAAGAGGAAGATGTGGGGACAATGTTACAGGTGTTTGTCACCTTGTGCCAAGCACTGCTAGGGAGAGTGTGCTCAGGCTAAGTGTACTGTGAGAACCTACAGAATGTATTAATAAAGAAAAAGTGTTCTCGAGACATTTCTGGTCCTTGTAAATATCAGTAGCTTTAAAGCCATCTTGATATTAAGTGCATCAATATGTATTATGTGCAATATTTCACTTTTTTCTCTCTTTTTTTTTTTTTTTTTAATTCTTCCCTCTGTAGAGCTATGCCCCAGCTTTGTAAAGTATCCATTACACTCTGAAAATATGGGCCTGATGAATCACAAAACCCCACATAATTTAGTGCATCATCTCTCAATACAGCTTTCCAGTCTAATTTAATGCTTTATTGAAGATAACGTGTTCATTAAAACAGCTGCCAGCAAACTGTTCATTTGGATTGTTTCAGAGAAGCACTAGTTAAAGACAAATAAAACACCACATGCTAATGATATGCAAAGAGGACAAAAAACAATTAAGTTTTGATACATTGGTATTGAGATGTTAATATGATTTTTTTTAAATGAGTACTGCCATGCATGCTTTTATATGGTAAATATCAAGCACCAAAAAACTGGTGTTCCTTTTCAGCAAACTTAACAACATATAATAAAAAATAACAAAAAAAAAAAAAAAAAAAAAAAAAAAAAAAAATTTTAAAA
>VWZI01020957.1:583-42152 GCA_013396835.1 Psilopogon haemacephalus | reverse complement strand
CTATTTCGTGGACCATAAGGATCCACCCCACAGAGGTCAGGGAACATAACAAAAACGTTAATGGGAACAACTTGTTTATTCCACACACTATCCTGTTCCACTGTGTTATGCAATTTGGTTAAAACATAGCTACATTTGAAGAAGAAATTGAATTTGACCCTCCCACTTTCTAGGCCACTACCATGATTTAAAAAGGTGGGAGTTAAAGTGAGATTTTTTTGGGAGGTCTGTGCCAAACATGTTTTGAGAATATCTGCAGATTCATCTCTTTGATATGCAAAGAATGTTTCTAAGTCTCAATTTTACTGATGTAGGAGATTACAGCCAAGTTGCTCATACCAGCCAGAGCACAAAATTGGAGAGCAGCTCTTCAAAGTGAGAGAAGGAAATATCTCATGACTAAGACTTCAGTGATTCTGCATCCATTGAGCAGCTAAACAGAGCTAATTTTGTCAACGTTTTCAGATTCAGCACATCAAAACCACCTAAATATTAAGTGTCTTTGTCCTTCATCTTTATGAAATGAAGGCTGTGTTTATATGCTGCTGTCAAGAAAAATGAGGTGTTCTGTGACAAGACAAGGGAGCAGGAGAGGCTACATCTCTCCCTTGTAGTTTGATCTCAACTGAACTGGAAGCTAAAACCACTTCTCGGTGTAATAGAGTAGGTACAGTGAGCAATATGCAAGTATGATAAGAAAACAAAACCAAACAGGAAAGTGGATACTTTTCATTCTAAGCAACAGCATTGTGTTAAAATATCCAGGGAGGGTAGCATAGGAGGAGAGTTCTGACCTTTGTAAGTGTTCTGAGTAACTAAATTGAACACATGAAATTATCCCAGCATGATGTGTATCTCCATACCAAGGGGTGAGGAAAAGAGCTGACCTCCTGATAAAAGTAAAGCCCCTCTGATACTGGCCAGCTCTTTACAAGCCTAGCTAAGGAGGGTTCACCAGGTAAAGGAGAGCATGTCTTGCCAAACTCACAGAGATGTTTATTTCAAGAGGAAGATGTGGGGACAATGTTACAGGTGTTTGTCACCTTGTGCCAAGCACTGCTAGGGAGAGTGTGCTCAGGCTAAGTGTACTGTGAGAACCTACAGAATGTATTAATAAAGAAAAAGTGTTCTCGAGACATTTCTGGTCCTTGTAAATATCAGTAGCTTTAAAGCCATCTTGATATTAAGTGCATCAATATGTATTATGTGCAATATTTCACTTTTTTCTCTCTTTTTTTTTTTTTTTTTTTAATTCTTCCCTCTGTAGAGCTATGCCCCAGCTTTGTAAAGTATCCATTACACTCTGAAAATATGGGCCTGATGAATCACAAAACCCCACATAATTTAGTGCATCATCTCTCAATACAGCTTTCCAGTCTAATTTAATGCTTTATTGAAGATAACGTGTTCATTAAAACAGCTGCCAGCAAACTGTTCATTTGGATTGTTTCAGAGAAGCACTAGTTAAAGACAAATAAAACACCACATGCTAATGATATGCAAAGAGGACAAAAAACAATTAAGTTTTGATACATTGGTATTGAGATGTTAATATGATTTTTTTTAAATGAGTACTGCCATGCATGCTTTTATATGGTAAATANAACAAAAAAAAAAAACCAACACATGGCAAAATTACCAGGACTGTTCAGCAAGGACGAATCAATGAGCACAGAATTATTATTTATTGTTTCTTATTGCTACTTCTCTGTAAGTGAGCATTTAAGGAGCAGATATTTGGATCCAGAATTCACTTCTGGTGTCTAGTGGAGTGAAATTAAATCTCTCATCATCTTAAACACTAGGAAGCCCTGGATTCTAATGTACTGTCTCAAATGAACATCTAGCAGTTTTTGTGGCAGCTGAACATGAGAAATAGTTGTTTGCCTCTGAAGAGGAGGAAATTTGTAACCCAAATATTAAAATTTTGCCACTTACCTCCTCCACCTATTGTTAAAGTGTTATTTTTTTTTCCTGGTAAAGAAGAGGGTGGTAATAAATATAGTTTAACTAGAATATATGATCAGCAAGAGACATACACCAGAAAAAATGTCTATAGTAACAGTTTTATTAAAGCTACTTCCATTCATTCATAAGACATTTTCATAAAATTAAGAAAACAAACTATCTACTATTTCTTGGCTCCTTTGTGTATCGGTCTGAACATCTTTTAACCCAGGGCAGACAGACTACATCATTATTCAGCTGCATGTCCAAAGGTTTAAATTACACAGAAATCCATACCTGCTCTATCCACTACTCGAAAGTACAGACATGGAGAGAAAGTTTGGCTGGGACAGCCTTCAGCAGTCTAATATTAATCTATGGCTTTGATGCTTTTCACCTTTCTAAGCTCTTGCTCAGGACCAGCAGCCTCCAGGCACTCTAATTCTGACTTGGTTCTATTCAAGAAGTCCTTTTAAGAAGAGATGTAAGGGAGAAAAATCAGTTCTGAATAAACATGATCTAAATCATCTCATGGCAGAGACTAGTAGTCAGCATCTTTCTTTGTGCAGTAAACTACTGAACCATTTATTATTTTAGGCAAACAAGGCAAAATGTGTCATGAGAAAGCATGAATTCTCCTTTCAATTTTTATATTTTAGTACACAAACACTGTCCAAAAGTTAAAAAAAAAAAAACCAATAAAATTACTTTAACTGTAGTGTCAAAGGAAAGAGTTTATCTGGTCTAATGTAGATGTCTATAAATCTGAACTATTCACTGTGGGTTCCTTTGCAAAGCATTGATAAGTAAGAGTTACATGGTGAAGTAGGTGTTTGCAGTCTAGCCAATTGAATCAGTTCCTAAAAATGTCTACTTCAGTATATAATTATATAGAAAGAATAGATCAGGTAGCTTAGAAGTAGATGTTCATGCTGTAGATATTTAAATTTAGGCAAGATGAATCCAACCAAGGTGTTTAGATAGTCAGATTAATAAAGTAGGAAAGATAAATACAACACAATGTCATGCAAAGTTAGTATTTCATTAGAATTGTGCAACTATTACATGTGTACTTCTTTAAGAAAATGATAATACAGTAGTTACCAGAATTATGAATATGGAGTGGGATATTTCTAATTTAAACTCTCTAATAATTTCTGTCTAGAATCCCTCCACAGAAATAGTGATCCATTTTGCAAAGATTATTTGTTCCATTGTTTAGTTACCATTCAAGTTACCTGGGAAGAATCTTCCTCTGGAGATATCTCTCCTCAAAGGTACAGAGTGAATTCACCTCACTTTATATGGAAAAGGTAGTTTAAACTGAAGAGCTGACTTTTAAATGACTAATCTGTGATGAGATTAGTCGCATTCATGCTATATACAGGTAACAGTTCTCAATGTCTAAAGGGATGTGTTTTCAGTAAAGAGAATACAGCCCTTCACAAATATGTGCAAGTATGTCCTGATGTTCAGAAGATGCAAAAAAAAAAAATTCCATATGGTTTAACAGTTTCACAGATCTGATGAATATACTGAACAGTATCTTGTTTTTCTTCCTGGAATGTATGTGTGAAAAGGCACCTAAATATTCACTAAATGAATGCCTTTGGGAACAACGCAGTAGGCCTGCATTTAAAGCATTTGTTTCCAGCAATAACACTTAATAATTTTCCATAAGGGTTTGAATTAACAGGACAATGCACTTAGCTAAACACTAGTGGAACTTCTTTATCATGCTCTCTGTACATCAGAGCTAGTAGATCCATTTTTCTGAAAGAGAGAAAAGATTAGTCAGAAATACCAATCAAGTCAGTACTCTCTAGTTGTCACACAAAAAAACTTTAGATAAATTTCTGTGGTGGTTTTTTTTTTGTGTTTGGTTGGTTTGTTTTGTTTTTTTTTCAGCAAAGTCTGACAGTCTCTGTTGTGGATGATGCATGTCCTGGCTTGGCCAGGCATGATCTCATGGTTCCTTCCCTCTGGCGGGAGCGGGGGTGAGGGTGTGGGGTGGAGGAAGCAGAGTGCAGGGAGAAGGCAAAGGGCTTGGAGACACCCGCTTTGAGGGTTCAAGACTTGCCCAGACTTGTTCATCCCAAATAAGGGAAAGCAAGCTCCTGACTTTACCTAATATGGTCAGGTTTGGCAAAGTGCCATTCTGAATGGTGAATTTGTGTGGCCACAGTGGCCATTTATATACGGGCAATACAATAAATAGGCTTCTGCCACATGCTTTTAAGCTTTCGCTTTTACTTTTGATTTGCCTGCTCTGCCCTGCCACATACGCTGTCTGCAACAACTTTCAAGACACCAAAAGAATTCCCTTCAAGCTTTAGGTACTGTCTGATACTATATTGTGAGTAAATATTTCAAAGCCTCTCTCTAAGAAATTCTGTAACTAGATTCTGTTGTGCCTTTCTGCCTTAGCAGCAGAAAGGAGCCTCTCAGGTCCCCTGGTGGGCAAGAGGTATATCTGAAATGAAAAATGTTTTTCCAGTTTTAATGTTTGCATTTGCTACTTTTTTTCTTAAAGTGTTCTAGTTTTGCCTGTTCCCCGTGTGTATAAGTATCCAAATCATGCATTTTGAACATTGTAAATAAGTTTTCTGGTGAGATTTAATGTTAATAAACAATTTTCATAGTTATTAATGATCTCCACCTGGATATAAAAATTAATATAGATTATTAATTTTGCATAATTTGTAACAGTCTCCTCTTGTCATTAGCTGAAACAGGACATGTCAATTTATAATGCTTTATAAACCCTTGATATGTCTTCGACAGTTTTATAACTGACACAATGCCTTATTAATTTTATAATCTGATTTAACTGCAAAAGTCAATCCCCTCATCAACTTTTGTAGTGACATAACACAAAATATTTTAACAAAACGAATCAGTGTCATTTTAGTTATATCAGAAGTATGTAGGTAAAAAACAGCTTATCAAAACATTTCATCTCTATTTCCATTTGTCTTTGTTTGCTGTAAAGGTACTGAATTATAGTATTAGTATTACGCATTAATAACCACTGTGAACAAAGACTTAAAATCTAGCAACTTCTAGACAAATTAATGAAACAAAAGCTTAATTCTTTGCTGCCTTTGCACATCTGAATAGTTGCTGTGCTCCTCACAACAGTAAGAATGGTATTCACAGTGTATTTTAATTTTAATTTAATAGATTTTGTATCTTCTCTTTATTGGTCACAATGACTGGATTAGGTGAAAATACCTCAGAACCCTGGGTTATTAATTTCAGTAGGGCAACATGATTCTCACATGGCCTTGCAATTTATTCTTGTTTCTTTCAGGCCTTACTGCAGGTGTCTTCACTGACTGCGCAAGTAGGACTCTACAGGTTACAATGAGACTTTTAAGAGATGTTCCGCATAGGTATTGAACAACTATTTTGTCTAAAGACATCCCAAACCACCCAGTCTTAATGAATTAAATACTTAGAAAAGGTTTAAGTACACAGAAATGAGCAGAAGCAATAGCTGTGTTGTAGTACATTAAAGTTAATTGAATGAGGTTCTGTACATTGTTCAGTTCAGTATATCTTGTATCTTACCTTTAACTTTAGAATAGCAAGGCTCACAATGCACAGTTTGTCTGTAGATCCAAATGCTGTCTCCTGCTTTCAGATCCTCCAGTGGCCTTTTACATACTTCACACTTCACCATACAAGTAAAAGTGACAAGAAAAATGAAAATTACATGATCCTTTAATATACATACATGTTCTGTTTCTCTTACCAGACTAGGGGTTATAAGTACTGCAATATCATCAAATCTGAACTCTGAGTAGCTTTGATGAGCAGTGAATTAGACATGTGAATATCTCTAAAATAAGGGATACCTAAGTCTCAACATTTTCCCTAGGTTCTTGTTATACTTGTCAACTCCTTCCTCCCCTCAGACATTTCCAAAGGGTATTTTCTGTGTCTTATCTTAGAAATTTATTCTAAAATAAGATGAATCTCTCTTCTGAGATCCTTTAGTTTCTTCACTGAGTAAAGAAGCATGACCAGAATTAATGATCCAACTCCGGGTAGACCTTAAAGAATCTAAAGCTACTTATTTCGGAATAATTTATGACAGTTTATCTTAACCTGCCTCTCATTGCAGAATCTGGAGACTGCTTTCACAGAAAGCTAACTTTCTGTGAAAGCTAACTTAAGATAGAGAAGCATCACACATATTTCTCATGTGAAAATACACAGATACATGCAGAGGCTGACTTCCAGAAAATCACAGGGAAAGCCTGCAGTGGATCAAGGAGCAAAGTATTTCAATCTGTAAAATTCTGATGCTCAGATAAGATTTTTTCTTTTTCAGTCTTTTTCAGTCAGGGTGTTTGGGGGCTGGTTTATTTTTGTTTGTGGTTGTTTCTGTGGGGTTTGTTTTGGTTGGTTGAGGGTTTTGTTTGTTTGTTTGTTTGTTTTAATCTCTTATATTATTTTTAGTATCCTCCAATAAGTGAAAATCAGCATTCAGAGGATCACAGGATATGAGGGATTCGAAGGGACCCAAAGAGGTCATTGAGTCCAGAGCAGAACCACACAATCTAGCTCACAGAGGAACACAACCAGATGGGCCTTGAAAGTCTCCAGAGAAGGAGACTCCACAGCCTTTCTAGGGAGCCTGCTCTGTGACCCTTACAGTCAAGAAGTCCCCCTTGTGCTGAGATGGAACCTCCTATACTGCAAATGACACCCATTGCTCCTTGTCCTATGACAGGGAGCAAGTGAGAAGAGCCTGTCACCCCACTCCTGACACCCAGCCCTCAGATATTTATAAATATTTATTAGATGCCTTCTCAGTCTTCTCTTCTCCAGACTAAAAATTCCCAGGTCCCTCAGCCTGTCCTCATAAGGCAGTGCTCCTGTCCGGTAATCATCCTCATAACCCTCTGCTGGACCCTCTCCAGCAGATCCCTGTCCCTGCAGTACTCAAGATGGGGTCTCACCAGGGCAGAGTAGAGGGGGAGGAGAGCCTCCCTTGATCTGCTGGACACTCTTCTTAATACACCCCAGGATCACATTGGCCATCTTGGCCACAAGTGCACATTGCTGTCCCATGGTTAACTTGTTATCCACCAGGATTCCCAGGTCCCTCTACACAAGACTGCTCTCCAGAAGATCACCTCCCAGCTTGTACTGGTGCAGTTTATTATTCCTCTCCAGGTGCAGGACTCTGCACTTGTCCTTGTTGAAATGCATTCCTTTTACAATGCAATTCAATAACCAAATTGCCAGACATCTCAGAAAGGCTGTAAGCTTTTCCATAATGGTTTTCTATTCAGATAAATTTTGACTGAAAAACTTTACTAAAATAAAAAAATTTAAGTCTTACCCAGAACATCCCCTTGCAGCTAAATTAATAATGAAATTGTGGGATGTCAACACCAGGGACTTAAATGGAACATGAATTATTAGATTCAGAGTACAGACAATATGCAGTCGCCTTATGTTACACATGCTCAGTAGGGCTGGTATGAAATTGCAGCTGAGCACTCAGTGTTGCTTAGTATAACTTGTTAGAGAAGTAGCATTAGAGAATTGGAGTATAGAAATATTTTTTCTATCTCCTTTCTATATAAGCTCTTAGAAGTAAATTACTAGTAAAACAGATTACTCTCTTCACTTGTTTTATTTTTCCTTGTAGATACCAGCAAAAAGATGGGCATACTTCCAAAGCTTTGATAACCAAGATTATCTAGCATCTTTATACAGAGGAAAAATAAACACCCTATGATTTGGATTATTTACTCACTGAACTTTTGGTATGTTATCTTTACAAGGGAATAAGGACCTCATACTGCCATCAGCTACATGCAAATCTCTAATGGATATAGGGTATTTGTAAGGAGCTAAATGAATATTAATTATGAGAAATTGCACTACTTAGCTAAATACATAACTGCAAGCATGAAGCACAGACCTACATTAGTTGTGTAATTTTCTGCCAGTACTTTCACGAATGTGTAGTTATGCAAAGTTTCAGCTGGATTTTGCTGGCCAGGCAGGTTCCCACTTGGGAACAAGTAGCAAAAAGAATACAATCTAGAAAAGAAGATAAAATACTTAACAGATAGTTCAGCTAATGCTAGCATGTGATGCTGCAGCATATTTATCATAAGGCAATTGCATATTGTCTGGATCATGGAATCTGATCATGTTAACCAATGTCCTAACAATAAAAAGCCCATTCCTCTTTATGTGGGCTTGTGTATCTAAAAAGAATGGAAACATACCAGAGCTTGTATGTACTTCCAATTCTAGTATTGAGGAAGCATTATATAGTGATTTCCATGGGGGAAAAAAAAAGAAAAGAAAGAAAGAAAGGCCTTTCTAGTGGTCACAAATCTCAGAAAGTCCACGTGAGACAAAAAGTATATGTAACTTTCATACACGTTAAGTACAACCTTACTGCTGTATTCTGCTTTGGGATATTTTTTGTGCAATAACTGGGTAAAAGACCTGCTGTCAGAAGCAGAAGTAAAAGCTGTGCAAGGCTAGTGAGAAAGGTGAGCTATGCTAATGCAGTGATTTTGCCAAGTATTGTTGGTTAGAACAACAAACTCTGTGGAGAGGTAAGCAGGATTAAGACAAATGAAGCAGAAAGGAAAAAGACTGTAGAAGATTGAGCACTGGTAGGTGTACCCTGAGAAAAGTTTAAGACCAAATTTTAGGCTGAGGTTTCGGAACAACAAACAACAAAAATGTCTTTTGTGCTTCAATTCTTACTGGAAATGGGAGGGACATTACATAACTCTTAATGAGGCAAAGATATTAGCTTTCAGCACTGTTTTATCCTACAGCAGAAACTATACATAAGAAATAAACAAAATCTTTCATACTAGTTGGCAAAATTATTTTACTTCTATGACTTAAATACTTCTCTACTAATGCTTTTCAGTGTGGATTGTGTACAAGCTATGGTTTTAGATGTCACGTCATCAAGAACATGTACAAAACTTCACAAACACCAAACTCAAACAGAATAATATGAAGAAAATGTAAGCAGCATATAATTCACTATATTAGACTGGACATTTGTCTAACTGAAGGCTTATAAATGTGTAGGACATTCAGGATACATTCCACTCCATCATTTATCCTTGTGGTTGCAAAAGAGGAGAGACAGGGGGAAAGAGAGTAGAGAAAGAGGGAGGGAGAGAGATGGAAATAAAGAGGAAGGACTTATGCAGGGAAAAGTGAGACTAGTATTTCCTATACAAATCTCCTTCAGCGTACAAGCAGTCCTGTTCTCCCATCTGGAGAAAGTCTGAGGTCTAAATATTCTCTTAATATACATGTAGTTTAATGCAAGTATTACATTCAAATGATATTTCTTAGTGGCAGGTGAAATCTTCTTACCTTGAAGCAAGTTGAATGACAGCAAATCTGCAAGGCATCTAAGATCATTTTGGCATCTATGCCCAAGGGCTTCCTGCAGTATGTACATATATCTTTTCCAATTATGCTCCTGTGTATAGAATACAACATCAGCTGTCAGAAAAAGAGCTACCATTGAAATCTCAAGGAGAAAATTGATAAGCTTAGTGCACTACACGGGAAAGACATTTGTACACTATAAAATGGCCATAAATGGGAAAATGTCGTGTGTATATTCCCTTCATTCTAGCTGACAGGTGTAATATACATGCTCCTGTGGTGGGCAAATTGCAGAGCATAATTGTCAAGTAGCAAGACTACCTTGATAAAAAGCATGGTCTTCTTTGGTGAACTGAATTATTTCAAACGGTAATGAGACTATTGAGCTGCTGAATGTCTGGCAGCATATATACTAAATGGGTATGAAGTGGAAGGTAATGATTTTAATGTTTTAATCACAGAAGTAAATTGGTAGTTGAATTTAAACTGCCATTATTTAATCACCGTGATACAGAATTCGCCTCTATATTGCTAAAGTGCTTGAAAAAATTTCTGATTTTCTTCAGAAAAGAAAATCATATTTTCATGGCAGCTATAGTGAGCACATGTATAGAACTGCCTACCTGATATTCATAACATTTTTAAAGCGTTCTCAGCTCTTTTTGCAGTTTTATGTGACATGAGTCTGTGCTTTCTCTAGATGCAACTGTTCATGTTTGTTTTGCACTACAAAATCAATTGGTCTTGCTCTTTTCCACTTAATGATAAATGACTACTGGTATATAGTAATTCCTAGAGTTCCTTATACTTACATTGGAAAGGATACAAGTTTTTCTTCTTATATATTTCCAAGTAATGAAACTGTCCAAATCAGCTGAACTTAAAATACTGAGTGTACTTTTCATTTTTATTTTTTCCACCATAAGTATTACTGATTGAACAAATATCCTTCTTATATTTGAGAGTACCTCAACTGGTGTGCAAACATAGTTTTTAGCATCATTTTAACAGTCAAATGAGCCTATTCCTTCACATCTGTACTTAAAAGTTGGTCACTACAGACACCATTCTCACAAAAGAATGAAATTTTGCAGGATAGGCAGAAGCCTGAGGTAGAAACCTCCAGAACCACAGTGAATTCCATCACTTAAGGCATTGGCTGTTGTTTCTATATATGTTTTTAAATGTCAGCTGTGACAAGCCTAACATAATAGTAAGCTACTGAACTGTGTTAATTACTTGATGGAAAGATCGCGCTGAAAGAAATCTCTGTAAGAAAAGCTGTGTGATGAGCTTAGTGGTGACATCCACAGTTCTCTTTTTTGTCAGAACACTTGATCAGTTATGCAACATGTTTGTGTCCTTTCACAATCTGCAATGCTGTTAACGTGTACTTACCGATCAGAAGTAGAGTAAACAGTTTTGATAGTATTTCCAGTTACATTTTCTTCATAGGCACCATATGATGATTTGCTGTGAAGCAGTGAGTGCAGAGCAATCACTAAACAGTACTTTCTGTTTTTAAAGGTTTCACTACACTGATGATAATATGCAAATTAAATTAATGTAACGTGCTTTTAAAAACAAGAATTAAATCATCATACTCGGTGGTGAGTTCTTTTTCTGGATCAAGAAAAAATATATCAAGTAAATAAAGCGTAAATTAGAAATATAATGCCCTTAGGCTGTTGTTGAATGATTCTTTAGCATTTCAAAATCAAATCCACAAGCCCATGGAGCAAAATCTACATGATGGTATTGGATTTGCCTGTGCTGATTATCCCAGGCCAAATAATACATGTCAGGAAATGGTGACACACAGCATTTTTTCCAATTTCCTCCCTTTCTTTCATTCCCTCAAAGAGCTGTCAAACAGCCAAACAAAATTACAACATGCCCCCAGAAGTAAAGTGAGGCTCTTTATGATACAGGCTGTTCAGTGTGTGATTGGTTTTCACTGCAGGAACTGTATTGTTCCTTGTATCAGAGTAAGAAGGAACAGACTGAATTTAACTATCAAGGAAATTAAATCTGCCTTCTTTAACAGATCCAGTTCTAGCTGCTTAACTGTCAGTTTTGTCTGTATGGAAAAGATGAGTATGTATGAGACAGATGAAGAGCTCATCTTGTCATACATGTTTTGTGCATTTCTGAACTGATTTAATTATCCTATAACTAAAAAAAAAATCATAAGCTATATGGTAATTATTACATGTTTTGTCATCTCTTTGGAATAATGTTTAGCAATGTTAGAAGCATTTCTAAAAATTATTGTATTTGTAGAATATGTTTTTTTCTAGGATGAGTGTAACAGAAGGATAACATCCACGTGGAAGGTGTTACACAGCCCAGGTACACTTTTCTACTTTCTTGTCTTTCATAATATCTTGTAGTAGTTTTAGAGTTAACACTCTAGCTTTATTTGAAATTTTAAGTAAATAATTGTATTGGATACAGAACATTGACTATAGATAAATCTATACTATTCCCTTTGTTTGCTGGACTACTATATAATCTGCTGTATACGCAATTTTCTTTCCTTTGACTTCCTACCTCCTGCTTCACTCTCGCCCTTCCCTCCTCTGCCCTAACTGACTTCTGCACTAACCTTGGCTGAGTAGATTACAACTGGGGCCTTTCTGGTTTTCTCACTGAGTGGGGGTTAGGAGAAGAAGGTAGTGGTTAGCCCCTTCTGGGCTTTGTCCAGGGGAGATTTTTGTGTCATTTCTAGATCGTAAATAATTGTTAAAATTTGTAAATATATTCTTGTACACATGCATTGTGTTATATACTTTCAGATTTTAGCTTGCTGTAAATACATAGCTTCATTTGCTTTTCAAGCCTTCTGAGCTGATTTGGTGATTTTATTTGGGCGTAATTTTCAACCAACCACATATGTATAAGTTGTCTTTGATTTGTGTGCAATGCCAGAAATGCATTAAAACTGTAGAGTTACTGAGAAGCTTAAACAGCAAATGTTTTATTTATGTTTCCTGGAACTTAGCAATACATTGGCTCTCTGATAGTAATGTAGCAAAGCTGGGTTTGCTCACCACAGAGAAAGCATCTCCTCTAATGAATACCCAAAACTCCATTTACCTTTCAGGCAAGATGCAAGAAAGCTTACTAAGCAGGAAAGAAAACTGAAGCAAAGTTATTACCTTTTGAAATACTTTTTCTGACTATTTTTGCCCCAGCCAAGCTAGACATTTCCACAACATACACCGCAAGATTGGAGTATATTGATGATGCAGATGCCTAAAGTTTCTTGATATAGTGGAAAGTGGTTTAGGAAAATCACCTCTCTATTCCAATAAAATATGGGTCAGTCTTTTCTTCTTTTTGGTGTTAAGCTGGGTTTCCCCCAATATTCCATTTAACTCACTGTATTTAGCTGCAGAATGTGGAACTGAATCAGGGTGACATTTCAAATCATCAGTTAAATTAGGACTGAGATCAGGGCAATCTGTGTATGCACACTCAGTGTAGTATGGGTATAGTGTGTGTGTGTGGGGGTGGATAACTCCCAAACCATCACAGTTATATATATATGCAGCATGTCTGAAAATAGCAGCTAATCATATAGGAAGTTGTACAGAGGAAAAATGCTTTCCTCAGTGTTCTAGTGTAGAGACCAGTGTCTCTTGGATTTTAATAGCTGGCTAGAATATTATGTTTGAAATACAGAAAAATATACAGAGTCACATCCTAAACCAAAATGATTGCATGGAACAAAAAATATATGACATGGCAGCAAAAATGTTTCCAAAGTATCAGTTTCTAGTCTCACCTAATACAAAGTGTTGGGAAACTCAGAACCTTTTAAATAAATGCATGGTCACAGGCTTCTACAGATAGCATCAGGTTGGAAGGGACCTTCAAAGGCAATCTTGTCCAACACCCTCCGCCCAGTGAACAGGGACACCTCCAACTAGATCAATCTGCCCAGGGCCACATCAAGTCTGATCTTGAATGTCTCCAGGGACAGGGCCTCAACCACATCCCTGAGAAACCACTCTCACTGTAAAGAACTTCTTCCTTATGTCTAACCTAAATCTACCCTGCTCCAGTTTAAAACTTCTGCCCCTCATCCTACAGTGACATGCCCTTCTAAACAATCCTTCAGATATTGAAATGCAGTTGTAACATCTCCTCAGAACCTTCACTTGTCCAGTCTGAACAGCCTCAATTCTCTCATCCTGTCTTCATAGGAGAGATGCTCCGGCCCTCTGATCATCTTTGTGACCCTCCTCTGGACCTGCTCCAGCAGGTCTAGGTCCCTCTTGTGTTGGTCCCACAGTACTCCAAGTGAGATCTCACCAGCGCAAAGTGGAGTGGCAGAATCACATCTCTCAAACTACTGGCAATGCTTCTTTTGATTCAGCCCAGGATGCAATTTACCTTCTGTGCTGCAAGTGTATGTTGTTGGCCCATGTCCAGCTTCTCATCTACTAGTACCCTCAAGTCCTTTTCTGCAGCGCTGCTCTCAGTTTCATCCCCCAGTCTGTGTTGATATTGAGGATTACCCTGTCCTAGGTGCAGGACCTTGCACTTTGCCTAACTGAACCTCATGAGATTCTCCTGAGCCCATTTCTCTAGCCTGTCCAGGTCCCTCTAGATGGTATCCCATCCTTCAGTCTTATCAACTGCACCACTCAGCTTGGTATCGTCTGCAAATTTGCTGAGCGTGTACTCAGTCTTGCTGTCTATATCATAGATGACAATATTGAACAGCACTGGTTCCAATAAAGACACCTGAGGGACACCATCTGTCACCTGTCTCCATCTGGACCTCAAGTCATTGACCACTACCCTCTGTATGCAATCATACAGCCAATTCCTTATCCACTAGACAGTCCATACATCAAATCTATATCTCTCCAGTTTAGAGAGAAAGATGTTGTGGGGAACTGTGTCAAGGCCTTACAGAAGTCCAGATAGATGACATCTGTTAGTCTTCCTTTGTCCCCTGATGTACTTACACCATCGTAGAAAGCTGCCAGGTTGGTCAGGCAGGACTTGCCCTTGGGTGAAGCCATGAGAGTTGTCTCAAATCAACTCCCTGTCCTCCATCTGCTCTAGTACAGGTTCCAGGAAGATCTGTTGCATAATCTTCCCAGCCACTGAGGTGAGGCTAACAGTTTGGTAATTTCCAGAGTTCTCTTTTTTCACCCTATTTATAGATGAGTGTAATGTTTCCTTTCTTCCAGTGTCCAGAGACTTCACCTGACTGCCAATTGCTTAAGAACTCTGGGATGCATCTCATCAGGGTCCATAGATTTATGTATGTTCAGGTTCTTCAGGTGGTCCTGAACTTGATCGTCCCTTACTGTGACAGGTACTGTACCCTACTGGTCCACAACTAGTGGTCCATCATCTCAGCAGGGGAATGGAGCAGGATTGCCAGTGAAGACTGAGGCAAAAAAGTTATTGAGTATCTCAGCCTCTTCCTCATCTGTTAACACCAGATCTCCATCCTCACTCCTCAGTGAGAGACATGCTTACAGCAGATATGCTTTCTTTAACCTTTCTAGTCTGAAAGCTTGGTGAGATGCTAAGTTAAAACTGAGCCACAACACATCTTGAGAACTGCACATCTAATTAAATTCATTCTTTCAGTTCCTAACACCCACTTGTTTACTTGCTATGGTGTGTCTTGTTTATACAGCAGAACACTCAACTATAAATACTCTGTAGATCAGATTTAAAACTGTAGATCATGTTGCATAAATCTTCAAAGAATAACATGCAAAGACCATTGATTTAGTAAGCTTTTATGAATTAAATTAGGATTACAGCTTCAGGTAGGGGATACACATTTTGCCAGATATAAGCTAACGCTGTATATGGAAACATATTATTTGCCTGTCAATTCTTATATTATTGTTCTTTATATTAATTTCCAAAGATAATCTGGATAGTGCATCCCAGAAGATATATGTCTACAAAATCCTACAAAAGATTAATTCTTTTTTTTCTATTGAATATTCCTTTTGAACCCTGAAATTTATGCTGTTTGGATTTTCTTTTATTCTCAGAGAATTAATGGGCCTGGCCTTCAGGGTCATGCAGAATCTTCAGAAAACACAAATTTCAATAAGGCTCCAACCTCCAACAGAACATGTATGAAAATGAGAGATCAAAGACACTGTGCCTAGTTCCACCCACACCAAGGCTCAGGTGTGCATAAGTTTGATGACTGAGACACTGATGACAGTTCCCATAAAGTACCAGACTGTGATGGCTATTTCCTCTTTTCAAGTCATCAACCTCAACTCAGGCAGTTCACAACTGCTATACAACAATACGACACCTTACATACAGGACTATGTCTTTTAACAATCCTATCAATTAACTCACACAGGTGAGTGGGTTGGTACTGAAGAGAGGTTTTCCTAATCCAAATAGGACTTTAATTCAAGATTACATTATATTTTTTGTTGTCATAGTTCTTGAAAATACAGTTTGACTGTGATGAAAATTATGTTACTTCCTTTGTTTCAATGATTTCCTTTTACCAACAGACCTGGTGTTTAATTAGTTCTACTAAATATCCCTACATCACATTTTTCACTGAGATCTGCCTTGTAGTGACAGAATGCATCTAGAGCAAGAGTACTGCAAAATAAATAGTTTTTAAAAATACTTTGTACCTCATCAAAAAGTCAGAAACCCAGCAATTTGGATAAGCAATGATGTATGAGTTGAGATTCATTGCCATAAAGTTCTAGAAACTTAACAAGGAACTTGAGTGAAGAGTGTACTGTTTTCTTTACAAACTCAGAAAGAAACAAGCTCCCTGAGAGCATGGTGTATCTAATGTGCAGGAAATGCCTTTTCTCTATTATTGCTTATATAAGAATTCTGGCTTAACTGCTTTCCTAAATTTCATGCCTCAGCTACATCTCTAAAGCTACACAGGCTATGTCTGGTGCTCCCTACCCTGTGCACTAGAGCTATGTGGGCTTTGCGGGCTTCTCTGTGTGGGATCCCAGAAGCAGAATTCAGAAGGGGGCTGGCATAATTCCAGAGTCTGCTGTGAGGTTTCTAAACATCCCTGAAATTTCATGCATAAAGATAATTTCTCTTAATATTTTGCAAGAAATAGAGCTTCAGACATTATAGTTCTCAATTCATTGTCCACAGTACCTGGTCTTTTTTTCACTGTCACTGGAGTAGTTTGTTTCAGGGAGATTATTTGGAGTCCTTGGAGGATTTTCATATGCTTGCTCAATTATCCTAAAAAAAAATAAAAATAAAATAAAATCATGAAACAAGAAAGCAAATACTTTCAAGACATCATTTCAGTTATGTAGCTTTCAGTTACAGTTACAGTTAGAGCAGTTAGAAACAGTAAGTAAAATAAGAAGACTTTTTTTGTCTTTTATTTGCTGTTAAATTGTTGCTTGCTTGTGAAAAAAAAACAAGAATATTTGAGCTATAATTTTAAGTCCTCTAGTTTATGGTGGTAGGTATTTTCATATCAATAACTTCCTCTAACTTTAAATGAACTCTAGTTTTCTCGAAGTTCCCACTGAGGTTTTCAATTGTGCAGTAACATCTCAGTGGTTGATAGGATTCTGCTTTTTTCTTGCCAATATTCTATAATATTTTATTCTTGATTTAACTGTATGTTAACTCTAGAATTTAATCTTTTTTTGTATAGTACAGTTTTTTATTCACAATGAACAGCTAAACAGATATGTAGACTCTTATTTCAAAAAGCAGGGTTACTGTTGAAGCAAAAGACACCAAGCCTCCTGCAATTGTCCCTGCCATAAACATGACATGCAACCAAACATGAAAATCAACCTTGTCAGCCAAATTATAGGATTTAAGGTATATGTGCTAATAATGGTTTCGATGATTTTACAGAGCAGCTCAGTCAAAGGCCTCTCCTGTTTGGTTTTGCCAAAGGTTATATTCTGAAACAAGGTGATGGTTATAAGTCTTAACTCTGGATGTTTGGGCAGCAGTTTGATCGGTTTCAGTGAGCTTGCCAAGGTCTGAAGCCCTGCTAAATTAACCTTATTCAGTGATCACTGCTGTTTTATATGCATTGCATGCTGCATGAAGCAGCACCATCTATTGTGCTTGACTCCTAATCTGGCACGCCCCCATTCAGAACTAAAAGAGAAACTCATTCACTGTAAGTATTTAGTATATGCTTCTATGGTTACACTGTCAAGTGGGACTGCTAGGATAAAATATTTCATATTAAAAATTATCAAAACTGCTTATGTATACAGATAGCTGTGTTCTTCCTCTTTGTATTAGATATCTAACTAAATGGAAGACACAAAGAAATACCATCAGAATGGCACCTGAAAACATAATACTAAATTCAATTTAATTAACCAAAATGGATCTTAGATTTTGCAAATAATGAGACCTAGTAGCAGCAAAAATTTTAAACTACAAATGCATTTACTTATATTGCTTTGAGAAGCTGACAGCTAAGTTCCCAAAACACCTAGATAAGCACAAAAACATTCATGATGATCTTGTCACCAGGCATTTTCATTTACTAGAGAAGAATGTAAATCTGAGTCATAGCTTACTATCAAAATACATGCAGCTATATTTTTGTGTTTGGTTAACCAGACATATTTTAAAAACAATACACATACCTTCTTAGTGAAGTTAGGCAAATTGTTCTTGCTTTTGTTAGGAATGCACATTTTCCAATACCACACCAAGCAACTACAACTCATGATAAATTAACTCTGCATTTTAGAGAGAACAGTTAATTGAGTCTTACCGCTTTTTACTTTGGTCATCAGTAGACTTCACTTCAGAGTGGACATCTCTGTAAAAGTGAGAAAGACCTCAGAATTAATCTAATTGATTGGTTCAACTTTAAAAAAAATATTAAATGGGTGAAACTATTTATGTTGAAGAAGACAAAAATTACATTTCACTAGGAGGATTCCTGACTATGCTTAAAATGTGTCACAATTGTTTCACATCCTAAGTGTTTAGTTAGTTATGAAGTGCTATCAGTTCAATCTTCAGTGCTTTTTCAGTTACTCTCCAGTGTGACACTACAAAAGAATGACAAATGAAGTTCATTATGATTGTAGGAGAATTCATATTGGCATTCAGTGACCCCAGGAGGTTTCGAGTGTGACCTCCTGCTCAAAGCCGAGACAGATCTGAAGCCAGGCCACATCATTCAGGAGTTTTTCTAGTTGGGTCTTCAAGACCTCCAAGAACAGAGATGGCAAATTCTCCAAACAACCCACTCCACTGCTATAAATTCCTCCTTATACCCAGTCTGAATCTTTCATTTCAATTTGTGACTGCTAGGTCACATTGTGTTGTCATGCTACAGGTGAACAGTCTGCTTATGTCTCTAAACTGATTACGGCTGAGATGTTTTAACTTGATAACATAATTTCATTCAGTACAAGTGTCAGCACCATGAGCTGTGGAAATGGTTGGGCTGCCAAAGTGTCTTACTTGTTTTGCAGCTATAATACAGCACGTATTTAACAACTGTGGTTATCTAGGGTTGTATATATTCTCTAGGCCCATATAACCGCATTTATAATAGTAGCTCATAAATCACTGGCTGTGAGAAAGCTAATGTCAAGTAATAATTTTCATATATTAATATATATAACCTTTAATATTTTATTACAAGTTTGTATTACATTTATATTAAATAGCCTGTAATTAAAAACTACTATGTCATCAGTTGAATAATTGTTTAAGGTTTAAAATAGGCCAACCGGAACTCATTTGAAAATGAATCATGACACTAAGGGAAAAAGAGGACTTAAAAAAACTTTTTGTATTTAAAGGACAATTTTTAGTTTGATGGAGCATTTCACACTAAAGAACTTTGACAGTCATACGCTGATTTCTTAGAGTTCCAGTAAGATATACTCCTTATACCCTGAAGTATTTGTATTTATTAGGCTGTGTTTTAATAAGGAATTTAAAAACCAAAAACCACACTCACAAAAAACCCCAAAAAACAAACAAAACCCCCCCCAAAAAACCAAGCCATTAAATTCTATGGTTTAAAGAAAAAATAATTTTGACTTCTCTAATAAGGTTTGCACAACAGAACCTAATAATACTAATATCAAATCAACCACCAAGTTTTATACATATATAAGGAAAAGATTATAACAGTCTTGCCTCTTATTTTTCTGACCAGCAGTATTTAGTTCAGTAAAATCCTCAAGGTCCTTTCCCCTGAAAAAAGCAAACAAATCCCACTGTTAAAATAGTCCCCCTATCTGGGAAGAGGTAAGGGCTAGTAAAAGAAATAAATATATTTATGCATACACAGAAAATGGAAAAGGTAAATTCTTTGTGCTCAAAATTTGCAAACACCTATGCTATTGACCATAATAAGAAGATATACTTGGTCTACTGTAAAATAGATGACCACTTGTCAACAGCATTTATGTGCTGCTACAGTTTAGAGCATCATTATTGAAGTTATCTGTAGAATTTTGATGCTAGGTGTGATAAATCTTACACAGTTCTTATTAGAAGAGTATCCTGGCAGTTCCTCTGTCTCTATATGCTGAAAGGCTCTTTATAGACCACAAGAAAGTTGGCCTGAAACACATGGAACTGATGTGGTGTTCAGAAATGTTAAGTTCAAGCTGTTCTTTATGGATCACTACCCTTGCTAAATGAAATGCTTTGTTATACCTTGTTGATGCAACACTCACCATCCATGAGTTTTACAACATTTTGTTTAATGCTCATTCTCTAAATATATAAAAAATATTTCTTTAGTAGTTTTACAGAGGAAGCATATAAGGCATGCATGGCAAGCCTGCCATAGATATTACTTGTTCAGCTGATAATGCACATGCCAGTTAATTAATCCGTATGTTTAGATTCATCATTCTATATAAGAATGTTACTTATTAATTGATAAGCATTTTACAGATCCGCAGCATTACCTTTTCTGACATTCTCATAGTTACAAACTACTCACTGCCTTAGAAAAGTAGGCCCTGAGAAGCTTTGAAGACTTACTCCTTGTCACTTGTTAAAGAACTTGGATTCACTTTGATGAGATTGTCAAGATCTTGGTTCCTTTAGACACAGAAGAGAAAACAGCACAAATCAGAATTAGTATAGCTGGCTGACAATTAGTCGAATTAAACGCTCACCCAAAAATAAATCATAATTGATGCATTCTTTATGAAAGGCAAAATTTAACTTACGAAAATTTCACAGCAAACCTTGTTTTAGTAATTCAAAGCTATTCATAGACACAGCCATATGCCACTCATATGCACATAAGCACAACTCTTCCTGGAATAAGAGGACCAAATTATGTCTTGGAAAAAAACCAAGTTATATCTAATACTGATGTCAAGATGGATAATTCCTGCTGAACATGCATCATGGACAACATCAAAGAGTGCCTGATCTCTGACATGCTATGATATAACTAAAATCTTTGCTATGCAGTACAACCAGCCAAATACTCCTAATAAGTGCATTAACAATTTCTCATCTGAAATGCAATTGTAGGCTAAGTCTTTCTGGCTAAATTGGTCAAAAAGTGCACCAGTTTATTTGGTAGGCTATCTAGATCAGCTCCTTCACAGTTTAACTCTTCCTTCTCACAAGAAATTTCATGTTTAAACCAAGGAACACTGAGAACTTGTTACATTCACTGATGCTTGAACTTCTGTAAAAGAGATGAGATGTGATTTAATATTATTATGTGGCATAAGGGAAAAAGTATCCCTTGCATTAGATTTTATTAATAAATTTTAGTTTTTCTAACATGAGCACTATATATGTATTTGTATATGTACACACATATATATATATATAAACATATATATATAAATGGAACTTGACTATTAAAATGCAAGAGAGCCATTTAGTTAGAATTCCATGCCAGTCATTAATAAATCTACATATTATATACTTTTTCAAATTCTCTTCATATTATTAGATATTTCACGCTTTTCAGAGTTTTCCTCCACAAGCTGGAGTCTTGAGGTTGCACAAAAATAACATTTCCTTTATGAAATGGATGGCAAATTGCTTTCGGAGTACTCAGGGGCATCAACTCTAAAAACCTATTGAGTCCAATAAGACCTCAGGTAGTTACTTTGCTAACTTATATTTTTGCAATTTTTATTATGGAAAAAACTCCTCCTGTGCATTATTAATTGACTCGAATAAAATGCACAATGCTGGTCTCCTGCATCCTCCATTCCTTTTTATGTTCTTAGAGATATTTTAAAAATGCCTCTGAATTCTTTTACAAAGCCTACTGAAACTTCACAATTCACAGAATCACAGAATTATTGAGGCTGGAATAAACCTCTGAGATCGAGTTCAGCCTCTGAACTAACACCACCACACTGACTAGACCACATCACTAAATGCCACGTCCAGTATTTCCTTAAACACCTCCAGGGATGGTGACTCCACCACCTCACTGGACAGTCCATTCCAGTGTCTAATTACCCTTTCTGTGAGGAAGTGCTTCCTAACATCCAACTTAAACCTCCCCTGGTGCAGCTTCAGGCCACGTCCTCTCATCTTGTCACAGGTTGCCTGGGAGGAGAGCCTGACCCCCACCTTACTACAACTTCCCTCCAGGTAGTTGTAGTGTGTGATAAAGTCCTCTCCTGAGTCTCCTCAACTGCAGCTACCTCAACTAACTCTCGCATATGTATCAGCCTCAGTGTTGTGTATTCACCCAAAACGCAGGAAGCAGATCTGGGACTCGTGTTCATCCTGGCTGAAATCATGGGATTATGCACAGTTAATTCAGCAGGGTTATCCGTAGCCTTTCTGCTTACTTCTGCTGACTTTCACAGCGTGGAGCAACAGAAAGGCTGCTACAGTAGCAAAGCTATGCCCTGCAGGTCAGCCAGGTCCTATGCCTGATTTTCAAGGGAATATAAGCATTTGGATAACCAAACTGCAGAATGTTTTTTTAATGAGTCTTAGCTCAGTTAAACAGATATGTTTGAAATTATTACCTACAGTATACACATAAAATACAGTTTTCACTTTTGTGCAATTTTCAATTAATATTTTGCAATAATTCCTGGGGGGTTTTCTTTCAGAATCGGATAAATTAATTGAAGACACCTAGCTATAAAAATAATCAAACACGATACGCATAAAATATGTTCCCACCACAAGGCCCAAAGACTAGAACTTCTTTTGTGTCAACCTTTGTAACAAATGTTAAAAGACCTTAGTGGGTTTGTATCAAATCTTACATAATTGGTTTACTGCTATAGCAATTGATTGTAGACCACTGTGAAGTTATATCACTTGTTCCCTTGTAGGCAACATTTTCCTGTAAACTCCCTCAAGATCAGAAGGAAAGATTCTGACACTTCAATAATTATAATTTTAAGCTTTCTCATGTGTTTTAGCAGTCTTCCCAGGTGACTTCAGATTTTCTCCACATTAAATTGCTCCATTCACTTTGCCTAGCTTTCAAACAAACAAAAACCAAAACAACAACAACAACAACAACAACAAAAGAGAGAAAAAAAAAAAAGAGAAGAGTTATCTTAAATAGTTCAGCCTTGACCTACAGCCTATTTGGAATTCATGGGAAAAAAGAATTTCCAAACTTCTAATAGCTTGAGAATTATTCCTTCAGAAATGTGTTTACTGGCCTGTATTAATTCTTGCAACTGGAGCAATAGATGAGTTAGTTCACTTCTGTAGACTTTAAATCATCACGACTTCACAGCCAACAGCATTTTTTCACTTCCTCGTACATTATTTTCAGTGCTTTGAGTATTCCCGTGCAGTGGATATCTTACAAGGAAGATTTTACTTTCTTTCCAAAGGGATAGTAACAAAAGTAGTAGAAGTCTAGGCTGCCTGTGCAATCCTTGTCATCTAGCAGCCTGATTTATAGAATGCCAGCACTGAAAAGTCCCAGTAAATGAACAGAAACAGTGGCAGCTGGAGATTGCAGCGCCTGTTCAGCTAGGTTTTATGGTTCCTATGGAACAAAAAATTTCTCAAAAACATAACCCTTAGATATTATTATACTGGTAACACTTTTCAAACTTTCACCCTCTTGAAACATCTGTTTGATGTGACTAAAGCAACTAATCGGGTCTGACGTCTTGTAAGTTCTTTGCCTGGAGGTGGCTGGCTGGAGCAGAGGAGAGGTCGTAAGATACACAACTTGAAGCTACTGGCTGAAGCATAGTTCATATAGTTTGTAGCAACTAAAGCTGCAGTTTTGAGAGCTGTCATTTATAACAGTATAAAATGTAAAGCAGGGCAAGCTGCAGGAAATAGTGAATAAGTCAGAATGTATCTGATTAGGTCCACTGCATATTTTTGCTGATTTTTCCTAATCTCTCATTAGCAAAACTGTATTTACTTTAGCAGTAGCTCTAATCTCTCATTAGCAAAGCTGTATTTACTTTAGCAATGGCACACAGTGTTGATACTACTACGTAACTCAGTATCACATTGAGTGGATGTGTAATACAGAGTTTAAACCAGAATTTCAGTGTAGGTTTTGTTTAAGAGGTTTTAGCATGCTAAAAATCAGCAATGTGATTTATATCTTTTAAAATGCTTCTAAAAGAGATGCCAAGTATTAAAGTTAGGGAAAGACTAACCTATATAGTCAAAGAAGCTCTTTGAATAACTGGGGTACTGTGTGCAGTCCTGGAGCACCCAACACAAGATGGATATGGAACTGTTGGAGAGAGTCCAGAGGAGTGCCACAAAGATGATCAGAGGGCTGGAGCACCTCTGCTATGAGGATAGGCTGAGAGAGTTGGGGCTCTTCAGCCTAGAGAAGAGAAGGCTTTGAGGAGACCTTACAGTTGCCTTCCAGTATCTGAAGGGGGCCTACAGGAGGGCTGAGGAGGGACTGTTCACAAGGTCTTGTAATGACAGGACGAGGGGGAATGGGTTGAAACTGGCAGAGCGGAGATTTAAACGGGATGTTAGGAGGAAGTTCTTTACAGTGAGGGTGGTGAGACAGTGGAATGGGTTGCCCAGGGAGGTTGTGGCTGCTCCCTCCCTGGAGGTGTTCAAGACCAGGTTGGATGAGGCCTTGAGCAACCTGTTCTAGTGGGAGGTGTCCCTGCCTATGGCAGGGGTTTGGAACTGGATGATCTTTGAGGTCACTTCCAACCTAAACCATTCTATGAGTTTATGATAATGTTGGATGATGTGAAAGGCTGTTGTGAAGAAGTCTTTTCAGTTACAAGTATACTTGTCATTTGGAAAAAAAAAAAAAAAAATGTCCAATGTCCAAGGCTGCCTGAACTGAATTCATACTTCTCAAATTTGTCAACAATGTTTGAAAATATGCATCATGATAGAAAGCAGCTGCATAAAACTTCTACACAAAGCAGTTTTTCTAAACTTGGGGAAATATCTTTCAAATATGGTAGGTGGCTTGTAGTAGGTGCTGACATTTTTCATAGGTCATTCCAAAGCATAGTGTTTTCAGAGACAGCCGTTACATCACTGTGAGCATTCTTGCCCAGGGTATTTTTCAGAGTGGATGAGAATGAGATTGGTCAGACAGGCTTGCAGGTTTGTTCATAAATTCAAGATAAAATATTTTTAAACAGGCACAAGATGTGACTGGATTTTTTAGGAGAACCAAACTCAGGATAACAAGTATATATTTAAAAAATCTGTATAAAAAATATTTGGGACAGAGGATTTTGTATCACATTTTGTACAAAAGGATCAATTATTGAAAAATAAATTAATTTATTATGAAATTAAGATATTAAGACATAGATTAGGACCTAAGTGCATTTTTTTTAGCATCATTGCAATATGGAAGACTTCACTTTTCCCTTTGTAAGTTGCCACCTCCAGAAAAACAACTATTCTGCCTTTAATGCTCTCTTAGAGAAAAATGCTTAAAATAGCACTATGAATCTCCAAGAAAGCCCCACTCTGAAGGACAGAAAACCAATGTGCAACCAGGGCCTCATGTTATAAATTTGTTGCTTGTGAATTTTGCTGCTGCTCTCTGCTATTGTGCCCTTCGCTGCTTGGATGAAATAGGATTAGAAATTTGACAACTAATGAAGAGAGTCTAGGAAAATAAAAGGCTAGCAAAGAAGATAAGTAAAGTAGGTTTAAAAAAAGCTGTCAAGGCAGACTGCATGCAAAATTTATGGCTTAGTTTAACCAAACACTCCTATTCTGTCACATCTTGGACTCTTATGTCTCTCAGACATAAACAAAAAGGGAAATTATTTAGGGCTTGTATGACAAGCTCTCCAGAAATTAACAAATTTTCAGAAGTTTAATAGTTCTGACCCTGAATCAATATCAACAAATTAACCTTATTTACAGAACAGTTCTGGTTTTGTTATCCTACTTTATTAATATTAGACATCTAGTGTCTTCTGTGATTTAATGTCCAAAAGACTAATGGATGTCTCTAGTAAATAATCTTTAAAAGTATAAATATGAATGTATGATATAATCACAAAGCATGCTTTTCCCTTTTAATGCTCTGTATTAAATACTTAGAGGATTTTAATGTTTACAATTTGTTTTAACTTTCAGTCTCCGTTTGATCTCTGGCTCAGTTCACTTGAGATAAAGATCTAATACTATTCAGTCCTTCTGCTCTGTGAGATATTCAGTGGATAATAGTTCTGTAATTCTGGTTTAACTGGTGACAAGTCAGATCACCATCAAAAAAGGAAAACAAACAAATCCCATCCAGACCTTCAAGAACAGATAACAGTTTTTGTTTCATTTGGGTTTTAGTCTTGAAAAATATTCAGATAAAGTTTCAAAAAGCATAGAAACAGGAAACATGAACCATGGCTAAAAAAAATAAATCTTTTATAATACTGTTAATTGTTCAATGAAATCAGGGAAAATCTTCCTAATGTTTGTATTTGCAAATTATGAAGGCAATGAAGAAAATAAATGACAAAAATAGATTTGCATTTCAAAAGTTTGATCATATTTTTCTGATTGTCTTTATGTTGTGCCCAAACTGAAGTTGATCCTGGACATGCTTGGGAAAGAGTGAGAAATCAAATTTTAAATACATCCCAGCCTTGAACCTCAGGTATCAGGCAGGAGAGAAAGTGACCGCAAATCCCTAGTCATTCAGTGAATGCTTACTTAGCCTGTGTAAGTTTTGCTGAGCCCATTTATAGATCCAGATGTTCCCTAATTCTGGAAGGCATTCTTGCTCTGTTACCTACATTTTCATCATCTCTCTTTGCTGATACAAAATCAAGTCACATGATACTCAGGCGCTAATATTGTAGGTGTTGTTTTATGGACCAGAAAAACTGAAAGACCACACAAATTTCAGAAGACTTGCTATGAGGTCTTTAATCAGTGAGGCACTTCATTTAAAATGCCAGGATGCTCAGTGAGGTTTCAGACCTACTCACTCTGTCAACATGGGCATAATCATTTGCAATCCAGAGGCAGATCTATTAAAGGAGTCATACACGACATTTTAATAGATCTCCATCTGCTTTCTGATTAAAAGCCCTAAGTAGGATTATGAAAACTACTGAAGTGATGCCCTATGCCTAATAGATGATATTATAAGATATGTAATATTTCTAAAAGTGACGCCAAACAAGTTGCATAAGTTATCCTTTCTTCAGAGATCCCTCCCAGATGAACACCTGCAAAGCATTCTGATCATCATTATCTTATTCTGACATGAAGGAATATACAAAGACCACACTAAAAAAGTCTGACTAAAACCTTAAGGGTATTTCTGACCTAGTCATGTAAGCACAGAAGACAAAAACAACCAATTGCCAACTGTACCTTCTAAATCTGAACTAAAAGTGTCTAGAGCATATGAACTGTGTCATGTATGTCAGTGGATAATGCTTCATAGGTCTGGCTGAATTTTTATCTCACATCCATGGCTGCTTTACTGTCCGTATAAGAGACTTTGTCATATACAACTGAGAAGGAATAAAAAAGTTCTTTGAGGAAAAAAGTGACATTCATTCTGAAGCAGGATGCATTTCCTTCCACATTGCTATGCTCACTTATTGGTGCCAGGAGCCCTCATTCATACCTTTCATCAATAACAGCTGAGGATAAGGGAACCAAAGAGGTCTGCAGTCAGTTGTGAAAGCCAATTTATTCTGTGCCAAAATCAGTGTAATGCTTAGTCCTGAGGATTCTGGAGTTAAATACAGAGGAAGAAGCTGTCAATGAGAATGTTTTATAGGAGGTGAACTGTGAAAGATCACCAAAAAAAGGACAACTTAATTTTGCGTGGAGGATATGTATGACCCTGTAAATACTGTATTTTCAGTTAGAAATCACGAGCTTGGATCACTTAACATAAACTCTGCAGCGGCAAATAATTTATATCAACATGCAGAAGAACTGTAAGCCAGCATTCCACTGAGTGCTCAGTCTGTCAGAATTGAGAGGTAGAAGGTCCCTGTCACTAAAAAAGTGACTTCTGGTGTAACAGAAAAAAAGTATATTAAAAAATGCTGTCTTACTTCATACTACTGAAAAACAGTTTAGAAGGTGTAAAGCCATTTCACTTGACCATAATGAAAAAATTGTTATTGTAGCCAAAGGCAGATAGATCTGGCTGCAGTTATGAATACTGAATCATGAGTATGCCTACCTGAGTGCTATTTTAGTATCCTTGCTTCCAGCATTTTTTTTAGTGACGTAAGTGTCCCTCAGAACATATTAAATGTCTCCTGAAGGTCTCAGTAAAAAGTGAAAGCAAATAAAGACACCACAATAGAAAAGTCACACAGGAATGCCTGGTGTGGGAGTCGTGCCTTTTAATTCTGGTCATCTAAACTTCACTTCAACCTAAGATAATTGTCTAGGATGTTTCTAGTCACTGTTGGGAGTTGCCTGTCTCTCTCCATGGGTTATGTAAAGGCACCACATAATTGGCCAATGCCTCAAAATGCACTTATGTGCTCTCAGTTTTGTGCTCTTTGCAGCACTATAGCAACAGAAGTTTTATACATAAATGTTAGATTTAGAGACCTTTCATGTTTATTTTAATTCCATTGGTTTGGAAAATACCAAGTTGTTACCAATTTGATGACATTAAAAAAATAATTGGAGAAAACTGCTGCATTTCCNTTCCCCCCCCCCCCCCACTCTTCAAAGCTGCCTAATATTGATAGACATAGAAAAATGTGTCCTACTTAGAAGACATATATTTTGAGCACAGGTAATTAATGTGCTGTTCTTCCATGGTAAGATATCTTGGGTCAGATAGGAATATCATTAAAGAGGAGCATAATACAAACATATTTACATCATTGTCTAAATTTGCTATTGTCTAACAGGAGTAATTACAGTGAATTATGCTGTGCAGTACAGGAAAGCCTTGTACAGAACTAATGTACAGTGCACTTTATCGATATCAAAATGCTAAAAAGGCAAGAATATACTATCTGTTTAAGTACGTAAAAAAAAAAAAAATCTAGTTTCTTGTTTCTGCTGCTTAGAAATTGTCTCTGTCACCTATGTATAAACAAACACATGGCTGAAACATTTTCTTCAAGCTAACTGTTCTTGTTGGCATATCAGAAGGTCATGCTTATGGTAAAGTTTCCACAATATGCTCTGTGCCTCTACAGACTAACACTCATTCACTAGTGGTAGGGAGTGCTGGTTTGAGGCTCAGTCAGTAGACCATGAGAGTCTTAATCTCAGGGTTGTGGGTTCTAGCCCCACGCTGGGCACCAAAAAAATAAGATATGATGGTTCAGGAGTTACCCGCCCCCACACACAATCAATTCACCCAGACTAGACTCAGCTGCCTGGAAGCTAAGGAATGAAGCTTTATATTCACAGCTTAGCACAATATACAAGCAGATATTTACAATATATTACAAATACTCACAGTTATATATAATTTAAAGATAATACAGAAACACAATGCCTCTCCCAGGAATCAGGGACTCCCAACCACCCTTCCACCTTCTCTCCACCCCTAACCTTATCCCAGAATCTGCCTTGGAAAGATCAGTGAGGAGGGTTAGAAGCAGAATGGATCAGTTGCCTTACACAAATCCAAGCAGAAGCCAGGGAGAGAGACAGACACTGAGAGGCTTCATCAGACAGAGTTCAGACTGTCTTATCTATGTTTACGTCCTTGCTTTTACACATCTCAGCAAACCTATTAGTGAAGTAGACATCACCATTGTTTTCTTTTCACAGCCTACATTCTATAGTTTCTCATTAAAATATTCCAATTATTCTCAAACCAGCACACAAACAATGTCACTATGGATGCTTTAAGAGCTGAGCGAGATCTCCAAGTTCTTATCTAGCCTGTGTTACTGTTGTCTCAAAAACATCTCCTCAAGTATGTCCAACACAAATTCTGATAGATCTATGAGAAATAAAATTATTGTTTTTACAATTTATGAACTCTTGAAAACATGACTGATTATTTTTCTTCTTTTGGTGGTAATACCTTTGTTACTGCACTGGCAAATGTAGCCCGATGTGCCAAATACAATTACCTTCTGTAGAAACTATACTCCAGGAAGGGGCACAGTTGAATACAAGTGAACCCCATACAAAAAAAAAAAGGTTTTCTAGAAATAAACATTTTTACATCCTGACTAATGAAAGATTAACTAAAGCTGTGTTAAACACCCTTGGGATATTTGAAGCAGTTTAACAGGATTTCCCACAGAACAGGGTTCCATAAAATGAGGCAGGCTTTTAAGCAGCTGCATTTAATGGTTGCTACAGTTCTGTAATGGAAAAGCACAGAGTGAGAACCTTAGGTCTCCACTGAAATGGAAATAAAACCTGAAAAGGACTTGATGAGCAATGAATAAAAGACCTGCCGAATAAAGCAGAAAACATCTCTGTATGTATCCAGTGCAGTGCTCATATGCTGCTGCATTTTTAAGGTACCAAGAGACCTGATTTTAGGGTGATCTATTATCTGAAAAATATAAAATTATTAGACAGTTATATCTTTACTTTTTCTGGATCCTAGCCTACTTATGTTGCCTAGAGTACCTATAGATGTCCTAGCTAATCATGAGATCACAGAATTGCAGAACACCAGGTTGGAAGGGATCCCAAGGATCACCTGGCCCAACCTTTCTATGTAATTGTACAGCTTAAATGAGATGTCCCAGGACGATGTGAAATGTCTATCCAGTTTCTTAATCATTATAAAAAAGATGGAGGTCCATATGTCCATATATCCAGATATGCTCTATATTTTATTATATACTCAGTGTTTTAAGATGGATGCCATGTCTAACCTGAAAACCGTGCAAAAATTGCTTTTTATGTTAACAGAATCCATGTTAGACCTTGCATGGAACAGCACCATGATGAAACTTGCACTTTTTAGCCAACAGAGACAGTATCTGACCTCCTTTCTGAGTACTCCATTCCAAATTATTTTCCTTCTCTTGCTGACCAGTTTGATATAAAGATAATGGCCATTTTCCACTTATTTTAATACTGAAATTAACTCATTATTCCTTTAACATCCCTATCACAATCCTGAGAGAAAGATAATCAATTAAGTAGGACTTTAAAAAGCATGACCTGAAAATCTTTCCATTCTAAGTAAAAGGAAAAAAAAAAAAAAAGGAAATTAATGGNGGACTTTAAAAAGCATGACCTGAAAATCTTTCCATTCTAAGTAAAAGGAAAAAAAAAAAAAAGGAAATTAATGGCTGCAAGATAAAATATTGTTCTAATGAATGTTGGTGTTATGAGAAATATTTTTCATGTAACTGTCTACTTCCTCTGTGTGACACAATCATTTTTTTTTTTTTTGCCCAAAGTGTAGCACGTATATGACATCTCAAACAGAAAAAAAAAAAAGNTATATGACATCTCAAACAGAAAAAAAAAAAGGCACTTCTGCTGGCAGCTGCTTAACGTATTTTTGGTTAGTGTAAATTTAACAAAAATCTCTAGTTTTCTGAAGCTAACACAGCAGCAGCAGCAGATGGATGATATCTGAGGCACCAGCCAAATGTAAAGGAATTATAGCTGTAGAGAGGGCTGAATTTTGCCCACCAAGATTACAGGCTACTTATAGTTTATATACTGACACAAATAGCTATAGCAGCAGCAATGTTACCATAGAAACATGTAGACCAGTAAAATATTCCTCCAGCTCTCCACCAATGGAGGGAGGGGGGGTACAAAGCTTGATATGGTAATGAGAGACACTGGGGCATGATGAATGTGAATTGATTGAGGGCGGGGATTAAGTAAGACCTTTACAAGCCCTTAAGAGTAAAGAATGGCTTTGACTTCCCTAGTTAATAGAGTGGCCTATTTAATTCTCTAAGATCTCTCGAATTTGTTGACAGGAAAATGTTTCACTAGAACGTTGGTTTTTTTTTCCCCCAGGGATTACACTGTCAGACATATTTTGGGTGTATTTTCTTAATTATTTTGTACTGATTTTGCATACTGTGGGCTGTCAGGGAGGAGACTATGATGAAAAATAATACAGATTGTGGCTTCAGACCTCAGAGAGCTCCACTTTATGAATTAAATTAAATAAAATTAGCTATTTTAAACTAATTTTAGAGTGTGCACCTTTTACTATTCCCAGGTAAAAACTGAAAAAATGAGCTACTGTAATTGCCAGTACATATCTAGAAATCTCTAATTTGCTGATTTTTTAATTGCACATTCAGACACTTTATTCTCATCAGAGAGCCCAATTTCTTGCATGGTTACTGCTGATTGTTTTGAAAAACAAAACTTCTCCATCAGCAGAGAACCTTACAATTTGGTGGAATTTCAGTTTAAAAAAAAAGAAAAAAAAAAAAGAGTCAGTGTCTTTTCTACCAGTAATTTTCATTGTGTTCTGTGCATTCTAACTTATACCACAAGAATAAGTCCCTCTGTTCAAACATACCAATTTTGTCACACTAGATGGTGTAGTGGGTTTGCAGTTACCTGTCCACCCCCCCTGTCCACCTNAAGGAGTTAGTAGTTTTACTCTGAATTAGCTAAAAGAGAGACAAAGGAGAAAGCAGCCGCAGTGCCGAACAGACAGAAGCCCTCTGCTAATCTGGTTGTTTTGAGAACAGTTCTTAAAACAACTTTTTTTTCTTTCTCAGTAAAACTCCGTGAAATGACACACTGTGTTTAACTCTCTCTCAGCCAATAGTCTAATTTCTCACTCAAATCCTCCAATTAGCTCAAACCAACACAGATGGTATATGTTGGCTTTTTACTATTTAAAATGCTAACACTGCAATGCACAAGTCAATTGCTTTTTCACGCATAATAGTGTGTAGAAGTTGCCTCTCCCACAGTTTACTGAAGATCAAAGAAGATATAGGATATCATCCATACCACTACAGTTCCTCTGTTTCCAAACATTTGGACCAACTATCTATATGCTGCACTTTAATATGCAGGCTAGGTAAACCAAAAGCATAAAAAATAAAACATCTGCAATAACTTAGCAAGTCAGTGAGATGAAACTCAAAGTTTGTACTTCTACACCAATTTTTAGGACTAGATAAATGCTGCATTTATCACTTACCATGTCCAAATGACCTATTAAATATGGAAATTAACTCTGCTTACAATCACATTTATCAATGTGTATAAATATATTGTTTTGATTATAACTGCTTATGTTACCTTGCTGTAGCTTGACTGCCCTCATCAGTCTTTGATTTCTGTGGGGTCACTTGTTCTGATGATACAGCAGCCCTGCAGCAGGAAAGGTGAAAACATACTTGAAAGCACAAGAAGATATTTGGAAACACATTATATTATTTAAATGAGTTATCATTGTGGATATTACAGTTCTTACAGTTCTAACCACAATTAGTTTAGATTTTCTTTGAGAAAATTCTGTTTTGTTGCTTCTTTTTCTCTTTAAATATACTACGTATATATAAAGGCTTGTTTATATATATATATATATATATGTATATACAAACACTTATACATATATATATATATAAAAATACCTAAAGACTTGTATATACATCTATATAAATATAAATAGATATGTAATGCTTTAGTCCAATAGATTACCACATCCACTCAACCTTTTAAAACATGTATATTGTAAGACTAGGTGTTTTGTTAGTATGCATATAGTGGAGTCTTTTACTATTTCAAAATTATTTTAGTAATAAAGACACTTTTCAATATATTTCACTACCTACTAAATAAAATTTACTTCTTTAGTAAACACTGACATTTTACTTATTTAGAAAATTATGAAGCAGGTAAAATACTACACTTCACTATTCTTACTTATTTGTGTGAGTAGTCAGACTGGTCAGTACAGGAATACTAAAATTAAAAAGAAATTATAAGGGAGAAGGTGGCTGATACAAGTGGAAATTAAAGCCACATGCTTTAGAAAATCTTTCCATTAGGGTAGCAACTAAGCCATAACAAGTTCTGCAGCTTTCTTAATTATAAGCCTTGAAATTGTAGGTTGTTTAAGTAATCTTTTTCTAGTTTAGACCATGTGAAACATACACTTCATTAATGAAATAATTACATCAATTTATTTTCTAAAATCAACATTTACAGACACTCAAATAGGTTTAGAATACATCAGTTCATCTTACATTAATGGCTTCTATTGCAAGCCTTTACATGTGTACAGCTTTTTAATTTACCACTTCACTTGACTCATGCTCTCTTTTTCACTCTTTCTTTAGAGCATCAATTTAACATAAAGAAATATTTGCATTAGCAACAAATATAACTGTGGGACTAAAATTGTGAAGCAGTTTTAAAAATTTTTATGCAGTTACAGTAATTTTTTCAATTTGAATAAATATTCAAATGAATGTTCAAAGCTACAGGAAAGGAAGTCTTCTTCATGTGCTTCTGTGATGGATTAATGAGGAAACCTCCCAGGTAAATTTTGCAGTCTTTGCATCATACATAAATGTGAAATAGTAATCAAGGTTTGTGCACAGGAATTGCATTTCTAAATCTAATGAGGAAAAAAAAAAAAAGTATGCACAACATACATTTTTGGCACCTCTGAAGTGTCTGAAGTGGTCCTAGAGACAGAAAAGAATAAACACTTTAAAACACAAGTATCAAAATGCTAGTATCGAAGCACTTTGCAAGATTTAAGCTCAATCAACAATAATAAATTTTCCTTGTCTCTCCTTCCAAGATGGTATTTTATTTTGTCTCTCAGTTTGGAACATCACACGTATAACTCAAGTTAGTGTAAGTTAGTGTAATACCAAGTTTTAATCACATTATTTGTATGTCACTAAGACGATAATTCTTCAATTAACATTCTCCAGTCAATCACTCTGATCAATAGAGCTTTCTTTTCAACACAAAATTTGCAACAAAAAACTCAGTTACAGGGAGCTGCTTGTATTCTTACCTTCAGTTACAATTTCTGCAAAGTGTGTTTTATCAGCTCGAAACTAAAGCAAAGCACTCCAGAAGGTTATATGCCATGCTTGATTGTAAAAGTCTAGAATAATTCCTCAGGAGCAGAAAAATAAATAAAGAATACATCCTAATTTAACACAATCCTGACCACTACAATCCTGACCACACACCCATGACTGCTGAGCTCTCTTCCCGAGGACTGCTGAATAATCAGCCATTATCGTATTTGTTGTAAAGTCTTTGGAAGGTTTTTGCTTCACTCATCTTTTAAGACCCATAGTGACCTTTTAAAAGTGGTTATTATTACCTGTGCATAGTACTTTATTTCCTGAAGCTCATAAGCAAGTAAGAGGCTTTCCTTTGGTGACTATTATTGGTCATAGTAATTTTCACCATTTGAAATAGCTTTCATATCTTTAAAGCACCCTTAGAAGATAACCAAGCCATATTTTAATGCCTATCACTGCTTAACCAACTGCCTTTGGTGCCACCATCATCCAGGAAAGATCATGAAAGCTTCAGAAAGACTATGCCTATACTTCTGTCTCCTCAAACTCTATGCTGAGAGCAGAGGAATAACTGGGTAATGAGCATTTAAGAGGACACAGGATTTCCATCTTTTTATTGGAATCTGAGCAGATGCCATATAGAGGATACATCCTATCCTGTGCTTTCAAAATTATCTTGATCATAGTGAAACATTAAAATGAACCCAGATAAATTCATCATAGCTGACATATATTTAAATGTATTTAGTAAGCACTGACTTAAAAGAAAATAAGCTGTAACACCTTCAGCATCTTTCTGCTGGGTGGTATGTGATTCAATCTTGGTCAAGCAGATAGACAAAAGTAAATACAGAGTAGGATTAAAAATAATTGCCAAACTTGGTTTTGGGGATTAAAGTCTTTTAGTGACAGAGATTCCATAAGCACCCTAGGCAATGGTCTGCCAAGAAATTATACCTAACACAAGAAGGTGTCTCTTAAATTCTGTTTAATATGCATGAGTCATGTTGGAAACTTCCCAGATTAAAATTAGGGAAGCACAAGGTAGCAAATAGGTGACCTAAGCAAAGAATATCATTAAAGTTCATTCACAAATATTTTGAACTATCCATATTCTGCTTTTAGATGACAAAAGGAATATTTTCTGATCTGACAGGAAACAACCATGGCTTTAGAAATAGATATTAAGCATACATTTGCAAGCAATTTTAACATGAACTTTTCTTCTACTCTATTTCTTGGACACTTTACTGAAAGATGATTAAGCAGATCTTGAGCTTTCATCCACATCATTAACTAAGAGTCCAAGGTAGTTTCTGTGGTCAGATCAAATGGCAACAATAGATTTCTGCCTCATGGCTACGCTGTTAAGGCATTTTTGTCTTAAGGAGAGCCAACTGGAATAGTCCAAATCAAACCCATGAAGAAAATATACAAGCATTGTAGAAAAAAAATCTATGGAGCACTCATGTAGCCTCAAGTTGCTGGCACTTCTTAAACCTTGGTCAGTGCTGGGTATCAAACTGCAAGTATTTAAGCTCTGGATGATTTCTCTTCTTTTGCAATTTTACTCATCAAACAGTTCCTCAAAGAACTGTCTTACTCACAAAATCAGCTCTAGCCAAGAATTAGGAAACAACTATCAATCATCAATACTTACTGTTTGGTTTCCACTGTTTCTGTTGTGGTTTTATTACTTGAAACTGGGGGAGGCATCCAAGATTGCCTGTCAGTGTTAACAAACACATTATTCAGTACTAATTTAATGCTGTGGGCCTGAACAGCACACTATGAATGCTAAATTATCAGAAGCAGACTGTTGGAAGTTTTCGGAAATTATTACTTTTGGAAATATAGCTTGAATATACTTTTCAGAACATTTTTTTTTTTTCTGAATACTGTGTGGAATTGGGAATAAAATAGTAATTTTAATTATTATTGTGAAATATACCACCTGACAACAGGTGGTCTTTACTACAGCTTCAATGTGGTACAACTAAATGGATCATTCATGGGAAGGACAACTGGATAGAATGCACAAAAGGAAGGGGTTCGAGTATCCACCCAAGAAATGCATGCAGATTGGCATTTAGAGGTCACATAAACATCACAAGCTGTGGTGGGTTAGGGCACAGAAGCACTTTTAGGGTTGTGGGGGGTTTTTTTCTCCTTTTTTTTTTTCCTCAGAAGTATCAATCCAGCAATTGTTTGTGAGGAAAAAGCAATTGCATTACAAATGGTAGTATTTTTTCATATCTTCAAAGAGCTATAAGCTTCCACCAAACAAAGCTGGGCTGTTAACATGAAAATGATGGCATTTTTTATTTTCATAATTCTACTCATCACAATTTTTATGCATGAAATACAGAAGATAAAATCACAAATTAATAGAATTTGCTGCTGGGAAGGATACATTAAAAATATGTCTATCGCCAGCAGTATATTTTAGATTTAAAATGTAGTTCTTCTACACACAATTTTTATTCTTGCCCAGATAATACCATCTGAAATATTTTTTTTTTTTAAAGCTATTTGCATATCATGCAGGAAATCCTGTGGTCCATGCATATGGCAACAGCACAGGGTCAAGTTTGGTATCAGAGGTTTCAGCTGATTGCAGTTACAGACAGCTACAATGCTTTTAATTCAGACACTGAAAAGGCTTATACTAGCTCACTTAGGGAATGCACCAAAGAGCATCACTTGTGCTGTGTCCACCAGGCTTGCGGTACTGGCTGTACAGAGACAACATTACAACACAGTACTTCCATGGAAAACATCAGGGTGTCTGCAAGTTAAATTCTTGAAGGAGTTAGAGCACACTAGGAGAGAATCTTGGTAATGTTTTTTTAATGCAGTTGTGGTACATTAGTGAGGTTTAATGGAGTGCAATATAACCTCTGGCAGCCAAGCAGTGAGAGTAATGAATACCTTTTTTTCTTGATTGGAGAAGTCGCAACAGTGTTTGTGGTTGCTGCATTAGGAGCCCAAGATTGTCTGTTAAGGAAATATGTATAATTCATTAATCTTCCATAACTGTATCATTTTCAATGAAAACAGCAATTGCAATAAATAACATTTAGAATTATCATCTATCAGAATGATTCAACTATGCATGGTAAATAGTTTACATATTCCAACTGAGATTTTGGAAATACCTCAAAGGATGCCAGGGTCGTGATACCTTGAGGGATTCTGATGCTTAGGGAACAGATGTGTTTTTACTTGATATCCTGAGTAATCTCTGACTTCTTTAAATTTTGGTATATCTATCTAGCTTCTGCCACCAACCACTAAAATATTAATATCCTTTTTTTTTCATAATTTGAGTTTTCTGTTTCTTATTAATTTATGTCAATGATGCTCTATTTTATTGAATGCCTGTAAATGATGCTGGTATTCCTGTATACTCCTAACTACATAAAATCTAAGCTAGTGATTTCTCTAATTAAGTTTATTTAAAATCGATTGTCTTGTCCTCCGTAATTCTTAATGTAAAAAGAGTAACTAAAGAACAGAGCATGGCCAGCAGGGCAAGGAAGGGGATTCTCCCCTTTTACTCTGCTCTTGTCAGACCCCACTTGGAGTACTGTGTGCAGTTCTGGAGCACCCAACAAAAGAAGGACATGGAACTGTTGGAGCACGTCCGGAGGAGGGCCACAAAGATAATCAGAGGGCTGGAGCACCTCTGCTATGAGGACAGGCTGAGAGAGTTGGGGCTTTGCAGCCTGGAGAAGAGAAGGCTTCAAGGACACCTTATAGCAACCTTCCAGTATCTGAAGAGGCCTACAGGAGGGCTGGGGAGGGACTGTTCACAAGGTCTTGTAATGACAGGACGAGGGGGAATGGGTTGAAACTGGCAGAGCGGAGATTTAAATGGGATGTTAGGAGGAAGTTCTTTACAGTGAGGGTGGTGAGACAGTGGAATGGGTTGCCCAGGGAGGTTGTGGCTGCTCCCTCCCTGGAGGTGTTCAAGCCCAGGTTGGATGAGGCCTTGAGCAACCTGTTCTAGTGGGAGGTGTCCCTGCCTATGGCAGGGGGTTGGAACTGGATGATCTTTGATGTCCTTTCCAACCTAAACCATTCTATGATTCTAGGAAAAAAAAAAATGGTATCTGGCAGGAGAAAGTACATTGACTTTGTCTCATTTTTAAGTCCCACCTCAAAATTTATGGCAGCTCTATAAAAAAAAATCATCTTCAGGCAGTACAATAATAGCACAAAAAGTCCAATTTATATAATGCTTCATGTGTCATCATCACTATGATTTACAATATAAGGACACAAAGCCGTAATTCAAAAGAATTCCCTCACCTGAGCTTTAAATGCCAGCAATACTTGTTTGCTCTTTACAGTAGTATCTCAACACTTTACAAGATGATATTTAATTGCTGTTCTCAGTCTTCACTAACAACTGTGTTTGGTGTAATTTATTATTGATAGAACACTCCTAATACCAGTGAAGAGACAGAGGCATACATTAAGCCCTTTACATTTATGAGGGCTAAGCTTTTCTGACTTTCTGCTGCTAAATAAAAGTTTCAATTATGTAAGAGCACTAAGTTCTTTAGAAAATAAATGTTCAGTGTTGTATAGTCAGATTACATAGAAAAAGTGGATATCTCTGAGTCTTAACCTTTCTAATAACAAAATTAATTTCAATTTGTTTTTAGTAAAAGTCTGATCTTCTTACAGAAGAAAATCTTCCCACTGGAAAAATTATTTAGCCTGTCTATCCAAAAAGTTATTTTGATGTTTTGGTACTCAAGTTTTGCATTGGTGATGTCCAATGGCATTTTCCACTGAAAACTCCAATTAGAATTTTTTCATGTAGTCTTTCCTCAGAAATATGCCCTATGGCTGGTAGAAATGCACACACTGAATGGTTTTCAAAACACTATTCTTTCTTTTTGTATGTAAAATATTGTGTTTCTTAAATAATTGCTGTGCTGCATAAATCAGTGATCTGAGATGGCCTCTCTTTTTATCTATGTGGAGAAATAGGCACCTTTAAGGAACATTTCTCTTGTTCTAAGGAAAACATCTGAGAGACATCAGATTAATTATCCTCCAAAAGATCCTTTTTCTATCTCACTGGCTATAAAAAGAGTCTATGATAACCTAGATAGAGATGTCTGCATTCCAGATGTCAGGTGGTGAAATGATGCCTACTATTAGGCCATATGCCATACAACGAATTTCTCCATAGATTCTCAGAATGTACATGTAATCAAAAGCTGCAATAATTTATACTACTTAGATGATGATGCATGACAAATGATACGTGATAAATAATGATACACAATATTTAGTTGAAAAAGTTTCCAAAATTCATACCTGTTGCTTTGCAGAGTTGGAGACTTGTTTATTTCATCAATATCACTTCTCCCTGGAATTCTGTCAGAAACACAGAAATTATTTATAATATACACTCTAGGTATGTTGCTGGGGTTTGTTGGTGTGGGTTTTTTTTTGTTGGTTTGTTGTTTTTTTTTTAAAGACACACTCTCAATAAACGACAGATTATTTCTTTGGTCTGTGTATTAAAATATCCCTAGTATCAAAACATGTGTATAACAAAAGCTGAATTAATATAAATTTAGTGCATTAATATCTGAAGTCTAAATAGCTAACTGAAAAGACCAGTTTTAAAAGGCTGCCTTCAAAGACTGATTGAGATAGGAAACCTTATTGTTGTGAACAGATAATCTGTTACAACTCCATTGGATTAGGTCAAAATACTAGAAAGAAAGCAATGTTCAATCAAGCAGTACATAAACTATAACCTTTCCTTCTCCCTCACCATCCCTTGAGATATTCAACAGTCTAATTTTCTTTCCAGCTTTTAAAAATCAATGTGATCAGAAGATGGTGTAAAATCCCCCATAAAGCATGGAAGTGGCCTAGAGGAATAATATTTATCAAAGAAGTTAGATTATTTCTGCTTGAATTAGTTATATTAAGCCATGAAATTTACACTGAGAAACAATCATGTGATTTTCCCAGTTCTTTATGGATTCTACAGTTGTTGCCTAAAACCCTTCTGAATTTTCATGGAAAGCACCATGTAGCTTTTGCAGCTGAAACATCCTAAGTATTTATTTTATTTCAACTTTCTTCCCATATATTCATCTGTCAATAAGATCAGGTGGACTCTGAAAAGCTCAAATATAAGGAGGTGTACACTGAAATAGATTACAAATACTAAGATGAGAGGGTATCTTAAATATTTGGTCATAACAGCTGAAACACACTTGGAGCTACAATTTACAGAAATTACTCAGCTTTAGTTATCTATCCCCATTGATAAATTGAAGCTGTAGATATTAAGTAGTTTATTCCAGAACTATGATCTGATACTGTGTACAAAACATTTTGTATCCTTCTTTCAGCCAGGTACTGCAGAAACACCTTCGAGGGAAACACCTTCGAGGGAGCTCCGGGGCACAATCTGCATCAACATGTGCTCTGTGCCTTTAAAAAATCTTACATTTAATTGTGCAAATATCTATCTGGTGTCACAGCCAACATGTGATGGTGACCAGCAGTTACAGTTACTCGAAAGATCACTAGAGGTCCCACTAAACTTGACAGCACTACTGAAATGCAAGTCTCAGCAGTTCTAATTCACAGCTATCCAGTAAACCAGTTTCTTTCGTGTTTCATTTCGTGTTTTTAAAGTTTCAGCACAATGATTTATGTTCTATATTTTCTTATTTTTAAAGTTTTAAAGGGACATCTGGCGTCTTATCCTACCGCTGTGCAATGTAGCAGAAGCCACAGTGGGGAAAAAAAAGTGATAGAAAAGTAAGAGCAATGTTAACTTCTCACAGTATCACAGAATGTCAGGGGCTGGAAGA
>VWZI01020956.1:19135-49406 GCA_013396835.1 Psilopogon haemacephalus | reverse complement strand
AGCAACCTTCCAGTATCTGAAGGGGGCTACAGGAAGGCTGGGGAGGGACTGTTCACAAGGTCTTGTAATGACAGGACGAGGGGGAATGGATTCAAACTGGCAGAGGGGAGATTGAAACGGGATGTGAAGAGGAGTGAGGGTGCCTCACAGTGAGGGTGGTGAGACATTGGCACAGGTTGCCCAGGGAGGTTGTGGCTGCTCCCTCCCTGGATGTGTTCAAGGCCAGGTTGGATGAGGTCTTGAGTGACCTGATCTAGTGGGAGGTGTCCCTGCCTATGACACAGGCAGGTTGGAGCTGGCTGAGCTTTGATCTTCCTTTTCAACCTAAACCATTCTGTGATTCTATGGTTGAGTCCTTGAGCAACCTGTGCTGGTGGGAGGTGTCCCTGTCCATGGCAGGAGGGTTTGAACTGGCTGAGCTTTGATCTTCCTTTTCAACCTAAACCATTCTGTGATTCTATGCCTGAGTCCTTGAGTGACCTGTTCTAGTGGGAGGTGTCCCTGCCTATGACACAGGCAGGTTGGAGCTGGCTGAGCTTTGAGTTCCCTTTACAACATAAACCATTCTATGATTCTGTAACTGGTCCCAGCACTCCAGACGTGGCCTCTCTAGGGCAGAGTAGAGGGGAAGCTGAACCTCCTTTGGCCTGCTGGCCACACTTTTCTTCAAGCTCCCCAGCAAACCATTGCCTTTCTTGCCCACCATTGCTGGCTCATGGTGAGGGACCTTCTCCACCAGCACTCCCAGCTCCTTCTCTGCAGAGCTGCTCCCCAGCAGGTCCCCCCCTCCCCTGTCCTGCTGCAGGAGGTTGTTCCTCCCCATGGGCAGCCCTGGCTGATCTGCACAAGGTTCGCTGCAGCTCCCCTTGTGCTTTGAAGCTGCTAACACACAGCCGATCCTGCCTGCGAGTGTTTGGGATCCCCACCCCGGGCCGGGCTGCTCCTCCCAGCCGACGGCAGCAGCCTGAGCGCATCCCTGCCGACGGCAGCATCCTGACCGCATCCCTGCCGACGGCAGCCTGACCGCATCCCTGCCGCGGCAGCAGCCTGAGCGCATCCCTGCCGACGGCAGCAGCCTGAGCGCATCCCTGCCGCGGTAGCCTGAGTGCATCCCTGCCGACGGCAGCATCCTGAGTGCATCCCTGCCGACGGCAGCAGCCTGAGCGCATCCCTGCCGACCGCAGCATCCTGAGCGCATCCCTGCCGACGGCAGCCTGAGTGCATCCCTGCCGCGGTAGCCCGAGCGCATCCCTGCCGACGGCAGCATCCTGAGCGCATCCCTGCTGACGGCAGCATCCTGAGCGCATCCCTGCCGACGGCAGCATCCTGACCGCATCCCTGCCGACGGCAGCCTGACCGCATCCCTGCCGCGGCAGCAGCCTGAGCGCATCCCTGCCGACGGCAGCCTGAGTGCATCCCTGCCGCGGTAGCCCGAGCGCATCCCTGCCGACGGCAGCCTGAGCGCATCCCTGCCGCGGCAGCATCCTGAGTGCATCCCTGCCGCAGCGCACCAGGAGCCCGCAGCTGGGCAGCTGTGTACCCGCAGCTCCTGTTTGCCGAACAGGAGCTGGCTGCCGGCGGAGGAGCAGCTCAGGTTGCTCCAGCTGGCTGCTGCTGGGGCGTTTGTTCATGTAGGTCACATCCATCTGTAGAGCCGCAGGGGCTCCCCGGGGAGCGCGGCCGCGATGCTGAGCAGCAGCAGCGTCTGAGAGCTTGGCAGGGAGGGGCAGAGAGGGGACCAAGAGCTGCCAGGATGCCGTGGAGCTGGGCACTGCTCGGGAAGCTGAGGAGATGGAGAGAGCCTGGCTCAGGCACGGGTGGAATCATGGGAATCGTGGTTGGAAGGGAGCTCAAAGCTCATCCAGTTCCAACCCCCCTGTGCCACAGGCAGGGACACCTCCCACTAGAACAGGTCGCTCAAGGTCTCATCCAACCTGGCCTTGAACACCTCCAGGGAGGTTGTGGAGCACAGAAGCACAGAATGGGATCAAAGATCCCATTCTGTGCTTCTGTGCTCTACAACCTCCCTGGGCAACCTGTGCCAGTGTCTCACCACCTTCACTGCAAACAACTTCCTCCTAACATCCACTTTCAATCTCCCCTCTGCCACTTCAAACCCATTCCTCCTCCTCCTCCTGCCAGACCTTGTCAATAGTCCCTCCCCAGCCCTCCTGTATCCCCCTTCAGTTACTGGAAAGCAACTCCAAGCTCTCCTGGAAGCCTTCTCTTCTCCAGACTGCAGAGCCCAGGGAGGTTGTGGCTGCTCCCTCCATGGAGGTGTTCAAGGCCAGGCTGGATGAGGTCTTGAGCGTCCTGTTCTAGTGGGAGATGTCCCTGCCTATGGCACAGGGGGTTTGGAACAGGATGATCTTTGAGGTCTCTTCCAACCTAAACCATTCTATGATTCTCTCTCAGCCTGTCCTCATAGCAGAGCTGCTGCAGCCCTCTGAGCATCTTGGTGGCCTCCTCTGCACTGGCTCCAACACTTCCATGTCCTGCTTGTCGTGGGGGCTCCAGAGCTGCACACAGTGCTGCAGGTGGTGTGTGAGGAGAGCAGAGTAAAGAGGGAAGAAGTTTCTTCTAATGTCCATCCTAAACCTCCCGTGCTGTAACTTGAGGCCATTTCCTCTTGTCCTGTTGCTTGCTTCTTGAGACCCCAATCCCCACCTGGCTCCAACCTCCTTTTAGAGAGTTGCAGAGAGCAGTGAGGTCTCCCCTCAGCCTCCTCCAGCCTAAACAACCCCATTTTTTCCCGATGCTCCTCACCAGGCTTGATCTTTGGACCCTTCACCAGCTTCTTTGCCCTTCTCTGGCCAGACTCCAGCACCTCGATGTCCTTCTTGAAGCAAGGACCCCAAAATGAGACACAATTCCCAAGGCCTGGCCTCAGTAGAGCTGAGTACAGAGGGAGAATCACTTTCTTGATCCTGCTGGTCACACAGTTCCTGGTGCAATCCAGGATGCTGGTGGCCTTCTTGGCCACATGGGGACATGCTGGCTCACCTTCAGGTGGCTGTGGCCCAGCACCCTCAGGTCTTTGTCACAGAGCTCCCTGCAGTCACAGCCTTTGTGGCCACCACCTCTGCTTCCTGCAGGGACAGGGATCCAAATCAGCTACCCTGGAGCAGCAGAGCAATGTGCGTGGGCACTGGGGTGGGGATCCAACAGAGCAGGTTGTGCTGCAGGGCAGAGGAGATGCTGTGCTGCTGCACTCTGCCAACTGCCCCCCTGGGCAGTGGCCTGCATCAGCTGCACGTGCTTGGCACAAGCCAGGGCCCATGCCCAAAATCTGGGCTGGAGTCTATCAGTGCTCTACACTGAAAGGAGCCTGGAGAAGAGAAAGCTCCAGGGAGCTCTTCCAGCAGCCTTCCAGTACTTAAAGGGAGCCTAGAGGAAAGATGGGGATGGACCCTTTGTCAGGGAGAGCAGTGCTAGGAGGAGAGGAATACAATAATAATAGAATAGAATAGAGTAGAATGGAATGGAATAAGAATAGAATAGAATAGAATAGAATAGAATAGAATAGAATAGAACAGAACAGAACAGAACAGAACAGAACAGAACAGAACAATGTTTTGAGACTGAACGAGGGGAGATTGAGATGAGATTTCAGGAGAAAAAAAAATCTTCAGTGTGAGGGTGGTGAGACCTTGGCAGAGGTTGCCAGTGGTGGTGGATGCCTCATGGCTGTTGAAGGTCAGGTTGAATGGGGCTCTGAGCAACCTGCCCTAATGGAAGAGGTCTCTGCTCACTGCAGGAGAGTTGGGATGAGGTGATCAGGAAGGTCCCTTCCCACCCAAACCATTCTATGGCTCTATGGTCTGTGCTCTCAGGTGACAAACCTGAGAGGTGACAGAGGCCTGAGCCCCCTGGCTGGCTGGCCCAGTGTGGCTTGCCAGCCCTCACCCTTAGCATGCCAAACCCTGTGCCCACGGAGTCTGAGTGATGTGGGCAGGTCACAGCATCCCAGGATGTCAGGGGTTGGAAGGGACCTCCAGAGCTCATCGAGTCCAACCCCCCTGCCAGAGCAGGACCATACTCTAGTGCAGGTCACACAGGAATGCACCCAGACAGGGGTTTAAAGTCTCTAGAGAAGGAGACTGCACAACCTCCCTGGGCAGCCTCACTGCTGCCTCTGAGCTGTGAAGCAGCAGGTAGTGCAGGAGGGGTGTGAAGGGCTTTGGTCCTTACACCCCAGGCACAGCTACAGCACAACAGGACCTGGCTTCTCCTCCCACCTGTGATGAAAGGTTTGGTGTGAGCTGCTGGGGTCTGAATCTCATAGCTGAGGTGGGGCTCACTGGACAGTTACCTGCACCTGCAGTGACATGGATCTTCAGGACAGCCTGCTGAGCCCTCACAGGCTCTGTTTTCCTTCCCCTGGCTCAAGCACTCAGGTTTTGCCTGCCTGTCCCATATTCCAGTGGTTTGATCCTGCCTTCCAAAGCACACAGAGCAGTGCTTGCAGAGCTTGTAAAACCTGCTGGAGGGTTTATTGCTGCTCAGCACCCAGCCCAGGCTCCAAAGCAGCAGAGGAAGGAATGATGATTTCCTCCCTTTGCTCATGACTCCATCAATAAAAGCAGAGATATTTCACCCACAGAATGATCACAGGATCAGTGGGGGTTGGAAGGGACCCAAAGAACTCATAGAGTCCAACCCCCTCACCAGAGCAGGACCATCCAGTTGAGCTCAGGGCACACAGCAACACATCCAGACAGGCCTTGGAAGGCTTCAGATAAGGAGACTCCACAACCTCTCTGAGCAGCTTGTGCCAGTGCTCTGGGACCCACCCAGGCAAGAAGTTGCCTCTTGTGTTGAGCTGCAACCTCCTGTGCTGCAGCTTCCATCCATTGCTCTTTGTCCTATCCCAGGGAGCAGTGAGCAGAGCCTGTCCCCTGCCTCCTGACCCCCAGCCTTCAGATACTTATTATTATTGATTCAATCCCTTCTCAGTCTTCTCTTCTCCAGACTAAGCAGCCACAGATCCCTCAGCCAGGCAAGAAGCTGCCCCTTGTGTTGAGCTTCAACCTCCTGTGCTGCAGCTTCCATCCATTGCTCTTTGTCCTATCCCAGGGAGCAGTGAGCAGAGCCTGTCCCCTGCCTCCTGACCCCCAGCCTTCAGATACTTATTATTATTGATTCAATCCCTTCTCAGTCTTCTCTTCTCCAGACTAAGCAGCCACAGATCCCTCAGCCAGGCAAGAAGCTGCCCNGGGTTGGAAGGGACCACAAAGATCAGCCAGTTCCAACCCCCCCTGCCATGCCCAGGGACACCCTACCTTAGATCAGGCTGACCCCCAGCCCTCAGATAGTTATAAACATTGATTCAATCCCCTCTCAGTCTTCTCTTCTCCAGACTAAGCAGCCACAGATCCCTCAGCCAGGCAAGAAGCTGCCCCTTGTGTTGAGCTTCAACCTCCTGTGCTGCAGCTTCCATCCATTGCTCCTTGGCCTATCCCAGGGAGCAAGTGAGAAGCATTCCCTGTGATAGGGATCAGGTTGGAAGGGACCTCTAAATGTCACCCAGATACCATCAAGCTAGTCCAAAAGGCTCCACCATAGGTACCCAGATAGCATCAAGCAAAACCAATAGGATCCACTCTTCTTGTGCTGCAAGCAGTACACCCCCTAAGTGGCATGTAAAGAATACTAACCAATCCTTTTTGACACATTCCCTTCCACCATCCTTCCCCCTAAATTGGAAAGAGATGGATTTGATGGGCAGGCTCCTTAGTGGATAATGAATTTTTTGGATGGTCACATCCAGAGGGTAGTGGACAAGAGCTCAGTGTTCAGGTGGAGATCAGTGACAAGTGGTATCCCTCAGGGGTCCATACTGGGACCAGTCCTGTTTAGTATCCTCAGTGACAGAGATGTTGGGATTCAATGCACCCTAAGAGCTGAATGGTGCAGCTGAGAGGGCAGGATCCAGCTGAAGAGGAGCTGGAGAAGTGAGGCTGTGTGAACCACAGGAGGTGCAATGAGGCCAAGTGTAAGGTCCTGCAGATGAGTCAGGGCAGCTCCTGTTATGGGTCCAGGCTGGGGCTGAAGGGCTGCAGAGCAGCCCTGTGGAGAAGGCCTTGGGGATGCTGGGAAGTGCAAAGCTGGAGATGAGGCAGCACAGAGGGCTGCCAGCACAGCCCCAGTGTGTCCTGGGCTGACCCCAGCAGCGTGGGCAGCTTGGGCAGGGAGGGGATTCTGCCCCTCTGATCCCCTCTGCTGAGACCCCTCCTGCAGTGCTGAGGCAGCTCTGGAGTTCTCAGCACAGCACAGAAAGGGACCTGTTGGAATAGGGCCAGAGGAGGCCACAGCAGTGCTGGCAGGGCTGGAAGGGCTCTGCTGTGAGGCCAGGCTGAGAGTTGGGATTGGTCAGCCTGGAGAAGAGAAGGCTCCAGGGAGACCTTCTGGTGGCCTTTTGGTGCTTCAAGAGGCTGAGCAGAAAGCTGGGGACAGAGTTTTGAGTAGGCACTGTTGTGCCAGGACAAGGGGGGATGGTTTGAAACTAAAGGAGAGAGATTTAGGGTGGAGAGAAGGCAGAAATGTTTGTCCCTGAGGGTGGTGAGAGCCTGTGCCAGGTTGCCCAGAGAGGTGAGCGTTGCCCCATGGCTGGCACCAGTGCAGCTCAGGTTGTTTGGAGCTATGAGCAACCTGCTCTATCTGCAGCTGTCCCTGCTGCATGCAGAGGGTTGGAAGCTTGGAAGGTCCCTTCCAACCCAACCCAGTCTATGATTCTGCACCTTTAAATTCCTGCCCCCATTGCCTACCAGCAGCTCCTGCTCCCAGCACAGGTATGACAGCACCCACCTGCCCCTGCCTTTAGATCAGCCTCTGAGCTAACCCTGAGGTCTGGAAGCCTCAGCCTCAAGGAATGTGACATTTTGCTACCAGTTTAATTTATGACAGAGCTCTCAGGGGCCACTGCCAGCGCCTGCAGAAGAAATATTTACTTCACTTGCATCACTTCCCTGGCTGCCTGCCTGCCTACCCTGGCTCTTTAAACAAACAGCATCTCCAGAGCTCTTGGGGTTGAGCAGGAGATATGAAACAGGTCAAGGGAGGTGATTCTCCCCCTCTGCTGTGCTCTGCTGAGAGCTCACCTGGAGTAGTGCATCCAGTGCTGGAGCCCCTGGGACAAGAGGGATGTGGAGATGCTGGAGGTGTGCAGAGAAGGGCCCCGAGGATGCTGAGAGGGCTGCAGCAGCTCTGCTGTGAGCACAGCCTGAAAGAGTTGGGGCTGTGCAGGCTGGAGAAGAGGAAGCTCCCAGGTCACCTTCTTGTGGCCTTCCAGTACCTAAAGGGGGCTACAAAAAAGCTGGGGAGGGACTTTTTAGGCCATCAAGTAATGACAGGACTGGGGGGAACAGAGCAAAGCTGGAGGTGAGGAGATTGAGAGTGGAGGTGAGGAGGAAGTTGTTGAACATGAGAGTGGTGAGAGGCTGGAATGGGTTGCCCCTGCAGGGAGGTGTTTGGGGCCAGATCCCTGGAGGTGTTTCTGGCCAGGCTGGCAGAGGCTGTGGGCAGCCTGCTCTAGGGTAGGGTGTCCCTGGTCATGGCAGGGGGGTTGGAACTGCCTGATCCTTGTGGTCCCTTCCAACCCTGACTGATTCCATAAACTGGAGAGGTCCCTCTCAGGCTAAGTGTGGCTTTCATGCAAATGTGGAGCCCAGGTGAAAAACCAAGGCCAGAGACCAGGCACTGGAGTGGATCTGGCTGGCAACATCCTCCGGGCTGCACTCTCACTCTCAAAAAGCAGACCTTGAAGAGGTCCCTGCAAATGGAGGAGCCCAGACAACCTTGTGTTCCTCTGAGGACATTGATTTAAAAGCTCCACAGCAAAGAGCTGGGAGCTGAGGGCATTTTTCTTTTTTTCTTTTTATTTTTTTTCCCCTTAATCAGCAGCAGACAAATTAAAATGAACACAGAAGACTGAATTTATACAACAAGTTATTCATTAAAGGAAAGGGCAGAGAGGGGGTAGGAGCCCACGTGAAAACTGGAGAGAAATAGAGAGAGAGCTGGCAAAGGGGAGCAGACAGAGAGTGAGGAGGCTGTGCTAGGAGGCAGCAGGGAAGGTGACAATGACAACATGGAAGTGTCACACCCAACAGCCGAGTGAGGAATCCTTTCACGCCAGTCTGAAGGGAGCAGCAATTTTCTTAGCCCCCTCTGAAAGGAGCAGACCCGGGAGAGGACATCTGAAGGATCTGGGTAACGCCTGGCAGGGAGTGCAAAAATAGCAGCTCCTCCGAGAGCAGAAAAGCTTCCGACCAAGCTCAGCCGGGAGGGGAAGAGCAGAAAAGCTTCCGACCGAGCTCAGCCGGGAGGGGAAGAGCAGAAAAGCTTCCGACCGAGCTCAGCCGGGAGGGGAAGAGCAGAAAAGCTTCCGACCGAGCTCAGCCGGGAGGGGAAGAGCAGAAAAGCTTCCGACCGAGCTCAGCCGGGAGGGAAAGAGCAGAAAAGCTTCCGACCATCCTCGGTCGGGAGGGGAAGAGCCTGGCTAGGAGTGGCTGAGGAAGCATCAGCCCTCAGTGCAGGTCTGGGTACCTCCAGAGCAGGATGGCACCGTCTGAGCTCACACTGACGATGTACTTGTTGGCAGGGCAGATCTTCAGGCGGGTGATGTTGCCGCTGTGGCCCGTCCCGACGTGAGTCACGGCCCCCTCATTGTAGTCCCACAGCTTCACCAGATGGTCGTCACCACCTGCGGCGGGCACAGGGCAAGAACAAACCATTACAGGCACTTCTGCTGCGCTGCCTTCCCGGAGCAGGGGCAGGGGAACAGCATTCCTGCATCCCTCTGACGCAGCTCAGGTGGGACATGATGGAGCTGGCTCCAGCTGAGTCAGTGCTCAGGAGAGAGCTCAGGACTCTGCCAGCAGATCACAGCGAGCTGTGGCCAGCAACTGGTACCAACTGGATGAGCCTTGTGGTCCCTTCTGACCCTGACTGTTCTATGATTCCATGATTCTATGATTTTGTGATTCTATGATTCCATGATTCCATGATTCAATGATTCCATGATTCCATGATTTTGTGATTCTGTGATTCTATTATTTTGTGATTCTGTGAGTCTATAATTTTGTGATTCTATGATTCAGTGATTCTATGGTTTTGTGATTCTATGGTTCTATGATTCCATGATTCTGTGATTTTGTGACTCTATGATTCTTTGATCCTATGATTCTCTGATTTTGTGATTCTATGATTCTGTGAGTCCATGATTCAATGACTCTATGATTCTGAGATTCTATGATGCCATGATTCTATGATTCAATGATTCTATGATTTTGTGATTCTGTGATTCTATGATTCTGTGATTCTATGAATCATGGAATCACAGAACTTTTTTGGTTGGAAGAGACCTTCAGTGTCATCAACTCCAAGCACTAACACAGCGCTGCCAGGGCACCACTAAACTACTGGGCCCACTGCAAGTCCACTGCTGGGTCATGAGCTCACATTAAAGACAGCAAATTCATACCACATCTTCCTCTGTGGGGACTAAACAGCAGCAAGGCACATCACAGAGGGAGGCACAGAACTGTTTTGGTTGGAAGAGACCTTCAGTGTCATCAATTCACCATGAGAGTGGTGAGAGGCTGGAATGGGTTGCCCCTGCAGGGAGGTGTTTGGGGCCAGATCCCTGGAGGTGTTTTTGGCCAGGCTGGCAGAGGCTGTGGGCAGCCTGCTCTAGGGTAGGGTGTCCCTGGGCATGGCAGGGGGGTTGGAACTGGCTGATCCTTGTGGTCCCTTCCAACCCTGACTGATTCTCTATGATTCTATGAACTCCACCCACTAACCCAGCACTGCCAGGGCACCATCAAACTACAGCTCTCAGCACCACATCTGCATGGCTTTGAAACTCCTCCAGGGATGGAGACTCCACCACTGCCCTGGGCAGCCTGGGCCAGGCCTTGACAACCCTCAAGGGGGAAGAAATTGTTCCTCGTGTCCAACTTAAACCTCCCTTGTTACAACTTGAGGTCATTTCCTCTTGTCCAATTGCTTGTTCCATGGGAGGTGAGACCAACCCCCACCTTCCTGCAACCTCTTTCAGAGAGTTGTAGAGAACAATGAGGTCTCTCCTCAGCATCATCTTCTCCACACTAAACACTCCCAGTTCCTTCAGCTGCTCCTTCCCAGCCCAGTTCCTTCAGCTGCTCCTTCCCAGTCCTGTTCTCCAGAGCCTTCCCCAGCTTTGTTGCCTTTCTCTGGCCAAACTCCAGCCCCTCAATGTCCTTCTTGGAGTGAGGAGCTCAAAACTGAGGCCAGTATTTGAGGTGTGGCCTCCCCAGTGCCCAGCACAAGGGCCAATCACTGCCCTGGTCCAGCTGGCTGCACTGTTCCTGATCCAAGCTCAGTATCTGTTGTGTCATTTCAAGAGGTTAATCTAAATGAACTGGTGCTGAGCCCAAATCTGTGGTTTGCAGCTACAGCCATGACAGACACCACCATGGCTCCTCCTTGCTACTACAAGGCTCCCAGAAGAGATGTCAGGATGCTGGGGACATGTCAGCCTGAGGCAGGATGGAGCCTACAGTCAGTGCTGCTTGCAAACCAGCAGCGGCTGCCAGGCTTGTGGGGAGGGAGCCTGAACAAATCATTCAGGTGTGTGGTGAACATCAGCAAGCAAAACGAGGAGCAAGGCAAGCTGAAAGCCTGTGCTTGCTCCTCCCCTGGAGACATCTCAGCCTTCTCTTCACCTCTGCATTACATCTTGCAAGCCTGAACCACAGCATCACCCAAGGCTGAACTAGAGCCTTTCTCTAAGCATTCTCCTTCAGTGATTAATTTCATTTTCCCCTTTAGCTGACCCCTTCTGCTTTCAGTTTTCCCCTTCTCTCCTGAGAGAGAATAGAGTAGAACAGAATAGAATAGGATAGGATAGGATAGGATAGGATAGGATAGGATAGGATAGGATAGGATAGGATAGGATAGGATAGGATAGGATAGGATAGGATAGGATAGGATAGAATCAGCCAGGTTGGAAGAGACCTCCAAGCTCACCCACCCAAACATATCCCCCAGCCCTATCCAATCAATCAGACCATGGCACTAAGTGCCACATTCAGTCCTTTCTCAAATACCTCCAGGAATGGGGACTCCACCACCTCCCTGGGCAGCCCATTCCAATGCCAATCACTCTCTCTGCATAGAACTTCCTCCCAACACCCAGCCTGAACCTCCCCTGGCACAGCTTGAGGCTGTGTCCTCTTGTTCTGTTGCTGCTTGCCTGGGAGCAGAGCCCAACCCCACCTGGCTACAACCTCCCTTCAGGTAGCTGCAGAGAGCAATGAGCTCTGCCCTGAGCCTCCTCTTCTGCAGGCTGCACACCCCCAGCTCCCTCAGCCTCTCCTCTTGGGGCTGTGCTTCAGGCCCCTCCCCAGCTTTGTCACCCTTCTCTGGACACATTAAAGGCAAGATTCTTGGTTCTTTGCCTTCCTTTCCCTGCTTTTAACATGAGCTCCTCTTTTCCACCTTCATCCACCCACTCACCTGTGACAAAGTAAGCCCCATCAGCTGTGATGTCCATCCCATTGATGGAACCCGAGGCAGACCCTTCCACCTCTCTGATTGCAGAGCCATCAAACACCTCCCAGTAGCCAACCTAGAGGGCAGAGCAGAGAGCAGAACTCAGCTCAGTGTGACCAGCACACAGATTTCAGCACTGCCTTCAGAGGAGCTTTACAACACAGCCTTCTGAGGAGCTTTTGGAAACTTCATCATGTGACAAGCCCCAGACCTTGAGTTTTGATCTTAGAATCATAGAATTGTCAGAGCTGGAAGAGAACCCAAGGATCATTCAGCTCCAACCCCCCTGCCATGGGCAGGGACACCTCACATTAGATCAGGTTGCTCAGATGGCTCTGAGCCATCCAGCCTTGTAAATGTCCAGGAATGAGGCTTCCACCACCCTCCTGGGCAACCTGTTCCAGTCTTTCACCACCCTCACGATGAAGAACTTCTTCCTAACATCCAGTCTGAACCTACCCACTGACAGTTTTGCTTCATTGCCCCCAGTTCTATTACTACCCAACACCCTAAAAAGTCCCTCCCCAGCTTTCCTGTAGTTCCTCTTCAGACCTTGTTCCTAACATTTAATCTGAATCTCCCCTCCTCTAGCTTGGATTTATTCCCCCTTGTCCTATCACTACCCAAACCCCTAAAAAAGTGCCTCCCCAGTGTTCCTGTAGCCCCCTTCAGAACTTCTCCCTAACATCCAGTCTGAATCTACACCCTGACAGTTTTGCTCCATTGTTCCCAGTCCTATCACTATCCAACACCCTAAAAAGTCCCTCCCCAGCTTTCCTGTAGGTCCTCTCCAGAACTTCTTCCTAATATCCAGTCTGGATCCACCCACTGATAATTTTGCTCCATTGCCCCCACTCCTATCACTACCCAACACCCTAAAAAGTCCCTCCCCAGCTTTCCTGTAGGCCCCTTTCAGAACTTCTTCCTAACATTCAATCTGAATCTCCCCTCCTCTAGCTTGGATCCATTCCCCCTAGTCCTGTCACTACCCCAAACCCTAAAAAGTGCCTCCCCAGCTTTCCTGTAGGTTCTCTCCAGAACTTCTTCCTAACATCCAATCTGAACCTACCCACTGACAGTTTTGCTCCATTGTCCCCACTCCTATCACTACCCAGAACCCTAAAAAGTGTCGTCCCCCCCCAGCTTTCCTGTAGGCTCCCTTCAGATTCTGGAAGGCCACAATAAGGTCTCTCCGGAGCCTTCTCCTTTCCAGACTGATCAGCCCCAGGTCTCTCAGCCTGCTCCATTATTGCAGAGAGAGCTCCTGCAGTTCTGCTTACCTGTCTGTCAGTTCCACCAGTGATGATCTGGTACTCCTCAGGGTGGTAGCACACACATTTGAACAAGGTGTTGGCCAGAATCAGTTGTTTCCTTACAAAACGCCTGCAAGGCATCCCCCAAAAAAAGGAGAGAACAAGAGGGTGAAAAGCAAACTCTGTGTGCCTGATCCATCCCTGCCTCTCCTGTATGCCAGATCTTGCTTCCTGCTTGGATATTTGCAGGTATTGCTGCCAGCTCAGAGTGCTGTGAAGTTTAGCAGGGTCATCAGTTCTGTCCCCATCCCAGCTCTGACCTGCTGCCACTACTCTCACCTGCAGTACTGTGTGCAGCTCTGCAGCCCTCAGCACAAGAAGGACATGGAACTGGTGGAGAGAGGTCAGAGGAGGCCACCAAGATGCTCAGAGGGCTGCAGCAGCTCTGCTCTGAGGACAGGCTGAGCTTTTCAGCCTGGAGAACAGAAGGTTTCCAGGAGACCTTATAGTGGCCTTCCAGTATGTGAAGGGGGCCTACAGGAGGGCTGGGGAGGGACTGTTCACAAGGTCTTGTAATGAGAGGATGAGGAGTAATGGGTTTAAACTGGCAGAGGGGAGATTGAAAGTGGATATTAGGAGGAAGTTGTTTGCAGTGAGGGTGGTGAGACACTGGCACAGGTTGCCCAGGGAGGTTGTAGAGCACAGAAGCACAGAATGGGATCTTTGATCTTCGATCCCATTCTGTGCTTCTGTACTCCAAGACCTTCCTGGAGATGTTCAAGGCCAGGTTGGATGAGTCCTTGAGCAACCTGTTCTAATGAGAGTTGTCCCTGCCTATGACACAGGGTGGGTTGGAAATGGCTGAGCTTTGAGGTCCCTTCCAACCTAACCCATTCTATGATTCTGTGATCCCTGAAGTGACTTCCAGAGCACTGCAGTACTTCTGTGCTTGCTCACACGATGTCCCAGATGATGCAGGTTCCATCAAGGCTGGCTGTGACACACTCCAGGTCATTCTTCTTAATCTTGATGCAGGACACAGCAGACACATGCTCCTTGAGGATCTCCCCCAGCTTCTGAGTCCTCTCACCAATCTCCCAAAGCCTCACCTGCAAGGCAGTGACAAACAACTGCTCTTGTACCACTGAGTTCAGGACTCCTGAGCTCAGGAGGAGGCCTGAGGCACTCCTGAATTCCTTTTTAGTTTAGTCACAATGCAGACAGCAACTCAATCCCCTTTAAGGAAACCCAATGCCTGATGAGGAGAGGCTGAGGGACCTGGGGCTGGTTAGTCTAGAGAGAAGAGTGAGGGAGAGGGGACCTGATCAGTGTCTATAAGTATCTGAGGGCTGAGGAGGTCAGGAAGGAAGGGACAGGGACAGGCTCTGCTCCACTTGTGCCCTGGGACTGGACAAGGGGCAATGGATGGAAACTGCAGCACAGGAAGTTCCACCTCAGCATGAGCAAGATGTTCTTTATTGTAAGGGTCCCAGAGCACTGGCACAGGCTGCCCAGAGAAGTTGTGGAGTCTCCTTCTCTGGAGCCTTTCCAGCCCTGCCTGGATGTGTTCCTGGGCAACCTGAACTAGATTCTATGGTCCTGTTCTGGCAGGAGGATTGGACTGGAAGATCTGGAGCCCCTAGGTGAGAAGGACATGGAACTGTTGGAGCCAGTCCAAGATTCTTGCTTCAGGAATCCCTCACCACAAACCCTAGGCCCTGTTTGTGGGCCCAGTTCCCACTCTCCCATGCTTCAGTGGACTCATGTCTGGACCAGGAACAGTTCTTTAAAGATGAAAGAGCAAAGCTTCTGAGAGGGAATTCCAGGAAGGTAGCTGCTCTGTGAGCTACGCAGAATGCAAGCAAGTAAATACAAAACAGCCTCTTTAAATCTTTCATGTGAAATATGTGCCTGAAAGCAGCTCTTTTCCCACTGCTGCTCTCAGCAAAACTCTTCCTGCTTTGAAGCCTGGATCCTTCACACCTTCCATTGGCTGTCCCACTACTGCCAGCCCTGATGCTGCCTGTTTGCTCTTGCATCCTGCTATGCTCAAATCCCAGGGAACAATTAGAAACTCAGTGACAGCCAAAGCTGGGAGATGACCTTGCAAGTCTGCAGGGCTGGGGCTGGGTTGCCTGTGGGACCTGCCTGTCCAATTCCCACGTGTCCAATGATCACAGGCTCACAGGATGGTAGGGGTTGGAAGGGACCCAAGGAGCTCATCCAGTCCAACTCCCCTGCCAGAGCAGGATCATCCAATCCAGCACAGATCACACAGCAACACATCTAGACAGGCCTTGAAAGCTTCCAGAGAAGGAGACTACACAACCTCTCTGGGCAGCCTGTGCCAGTGCTCTGGGACTCCTATAGGAAAGAAGTTACCACTGAGCAGAGCCTGGCCCCAGCCTCTTGCCGTCCACAGCTCCTTTAGCTCTTGCTGAGCATTGCTCAGATCCCCTCTGGGGCTGCTCTTGTGCAGGCTCTCAGCCCCAGGGCTCTCAGCCTTTCACAGGATCACAGGATGTCAGGGGCTGGAAGGGACCTGATATCATAGAGTCACAGACCTTTATCACAGCATGTTCAACCCCCCTGCCACAGCAGGAGCAGACAATCTAACACAGACCACACAGGAACACATCCACACAGGCCTGCAAAGGCTCCACACAAGGAGACTCCACAACCTCTCTGGGCAGCCTGTGCCACTGCTCTGGGACCCTTCCAGGCACAAAGTTGCCTCTTGTGTTGAGCTGCAACCTCCTGTGCTGTAGCTTCCATCCACTGCTCCTTGGCCTATGGCAGGGAGCAGTGAGCAGAGCCTGTCCCCCCTCTCCTGACCCCCAGCCCTCAGAGATTTAGAAACATTTATTAGATCCTCTCTCACAGGCTCACAGGATGTCAGGAGTTGGAAGGGACCCAAGGAGATCATCCAGTCCAACCCCCCTGCCAGGGCAGGACCAGATAATTTAGCTCAGGTCACAGAGGAACAGTGAGCAGTGAGCAGAGCCTGCCCCCCACCTCCTGATCCCCAGCCCTCAGATATTTATAAACATTGATCAAATCCTCTCTCAGTCTTCTCTTCTGCAGACGAAAAAGTCGTAGGGCACTCAGCCTCTCCTCCCCAGGCAGTGCTGCAGTCCCCTCAGCATCCTCAGAGCATCTTCTCATCATCCTTGTAGATGAGCAGAGCAGCCAGGTCCCTGAAGTCACCCTGAAAGTCACAGCCCTCAGCTGACTTTGACAGAACCATTTGCATTTGAGAACATCTTTTTCTTTTGTGTGTGTGTCTGTGTGTGATCTGGATGAATACTGCCAGTGCTCCCCTGCAGTCCTCATTTCTACCTAAGCAGCCTTTAGCTTCATTTGGTCTCAGCTGCCTTTTTCAACTCAGGAAGCAGCTATGCAGAGCCTCTGTGTGCTAAGCAGAGCCTCTGTGTGTTGAGCCAGAATCTAGGTCTTTGTCTTCTGCATCCTCCAGTGCTAACTCATCCAAGTACTCAGCTGGTCTTTGATTAGTGAAGTGGTTCATTATCTCCAGTGTCTTCGTGGAGTGAGGCAGGGCACTGCTGCCTTTACTTCTCCTCAGGAGAGGCCAGGTGCAGAATGGCTCAGAAAGATGGGGCAGGGCTGAGGACAGCAGCCTGAGGGTTGGAAGAACCACAGAGACATGCAGGTTGGCAAAGCCCCTCAGGATCACCAAGGCCAGCTAGAACCCTGCTCTACAAGATTCACCTTAAACCGTAGCCCCAAGCACCACATCCAAACCACCCTGAAACACATCCAGGGTTGGTGACTCCACCACCTCCCTGGGCAGCTCATTCCAGTGCCTGACCACTGGTGCTGGGACAAAATGTTTCCTAATATCTAGCCTAAACGTACCCAGTCACAGCTTGGGGCCACTACCTCTTGTTCTATCACTACTTACCTGTGAGCAGAGCCCAGCACCAACCTCTCCACAATGTCATTTCAGGTAGCTGTAGGCAGCAATGAGGTCTGCCCTCAGCCTCCTCTTTTTCACACCAAACAGCTTCAGCTGTTGGAAGTTCATTTCCTCACTCTCCAAGGCATGCTGTGCCACCTCCAGCTTGGCACACCCGAGGTAAGGGTATGCAAACCAAGCAAGCTGGAGGTCAGGGATGGCATCCAGAGGGACCTGGACAGGCTGCAGAGGTGGGCACAAGCCAACCTCAGGAGCATCAACAAGACCGAGTGCAAGGTCCTGCAGCTGGGTCGAGGCAATGCCAAACACAAATCCAGGCTGGGCAGGGACTGGCTGGAGAGCAGCTCTGAGGAGAGGGACTTGGGGGTGCTGCTGGTGGAGGAGAAGCTCAACAGGAACCAGCAGTGTGCACTTGCAGGGCAGAAAGCCAAGCAGAGGCTGGGCTGCAGCAGGAGCAGTGTGGGCAGCAGGGCCAGGGAGGTGATTCTGCCCCTCTGCTGTGCTCTGCTGAGAGCCCACCTGGAGTAGTGCATCCAGTGCTGGAGCCCCTGGGACAAGAGGGATGTGGAGATGCTGGAGGTGTGCAGAGAAGGGCCCCGAGGATGCTGAGAGGGCTGCAGCAGCTCTGCTGTGAGCACAGCCTGAAAGAGTTGGGGCTGTGCAGGCTGGAGAAGAGGAGGCTCCCAGGGGACCTTCTGGTGGCCTTCCAGGATCTGAAGGGGGCCTAAAAAAAGCTGGGGAGGGACTTTTTAGGCCATCAAGTAATGACAAGACTGGGGGGAATGGAGCAAAGCTGGAGGTGGGGAGATTGAGAGTGGAGGTGAGGAGGAAGTTGTTGAGCATGAGAGTGGTGAGAGGCTGGAATGGGTTGCCCCTGCAGGGAGGTGTTTGGGGCCAGATCCCTGGAGGTGTTTTTGTCCAGGCTGGCAGAGGCTGTGGGCAGCCTGCTCTAGGGTAGGGTGTCCCTGGGCATGGCAGGGGGGTTGGAACTGGCTGATCCTTGTGGTCCCTTCCAACCCTGACTGATTCTGTGATTCTATGACCTGGAGAACAGGTCTGGGGAGGAGCAGCTTAGGGAACTGGGGGAGTTTAGTCTGGAGGAGAGGAGGCTGAGAAGTTGGTCTTTTCTCCCAAGTGTGCAGGTGATAGGAGGAGAGGAAATGACCTGTGGAGGGTTAGGTTGGAGAGGAAGAAATATTTCTTTGCTGCAGGGATTGGCACAGGCTGCCCAGGGAGGTGGTGGATTCCCCATCCATGGAAGTATTGAAGAAACCTGTGGCCATGGCACCTGGGGACATGGTTTGGTGGCCATGGTGGTGCTGGGTGGATGGTTGGACTGGATGATCTCAGAGGACTTTTCCAGCAGAAACAATTCTATGATTCTATGAGGCCAGAATATAAACACTGCAGTGGTATGCAGTGAACTCTGTGCTGTTAAAAGGATTCATAGAGGTCAGTTTGGGCTTCCAAAGAAACAACAGATAGAAAAATCCTTGCTGGAGCACAGTCAGATGGAGCTTGCAAACAAAGACAAATGAAGATAAGCTAAATAGAAGGGGAGAGACAAATGAATAGGAAGGATTAAGAGCATGTTCTGCAGCAGAAGGATTTCCAGGACGACCATGCCAGAAGAAAGCAGAGCATTGTTTTACAATATGCACCTCTGAGAGCAGGAGATTTGCATATATCAAAGGCTCATAGAATCAGTCAGGGTTGGAAGGGACCACAAGGATCAGCCAGCTCCAACCCCCCTGCCATGCCCAGGGACACCCTACCCTAGAGCAGGCTGCCCACAGCCTCTGCCAGCCTGGACAAAAACACCTCCAGGGATCTGGCCCCAAACACCTCCCTGCAGGGGCAACCCATTCCAGCCTCTCACCACTCTCATGCTCAACAACTTCCTCCTCACCTCCACTCTCAATCTCCCCACCTCCAGCTTTGCTCCATTCCCCTTAGTCCTGGCACTCCCTGGCACCCTAAAAAGTCCCTCTCCAGCTTTTTTTAGGCCCCCTTCAGATCCTGGAAGGCCACCAGAAGGTCCCCTGGGAGCCTCCTCTTCTCCAGCCTGCACAGCCCCAACTCTTTCAGGCTGTGCTCACAGCAGAGCTGCTGCAGCCCTCTGAGCATCCTCGGGGCCCTTCTCTGCACTCCTCCAGCATCTCCACATCCCTCTTGTCCCAGGGGCTCCAGCACTGGATGCACTACTCCAGGTGGGCTCTCAGCAGAGCACAGCAGAGGGGCAGAATCACCTCCCTGGCCCTGCTGCCCACACTGCTCCTGCTGCAGCCCAGCCTCTGCTTGCCTTTCTGCCCTGCAAGTGCACACTGCTGGTTCCTGTTGAGCTTCTCCTCCACCAGCAGCACCCCCAAGTCCCTCTCCTCAGGGCTGCTCTCCAGCCATGTTTTGGAGCTCAGGCCTTTGCTCAAGTGCAAGCTAAGAATAGTACCTGAAGGGGTCTACAAGAAGGCTGCAGGGAGACTGTTTACAAAGACCTGCAGCGACAGGATGAGGGCAATGAGTTAGGCTGGACATGAGGAGGAAGTTCTGCACAGTGAGGGTGGGGAGACACTGGGACAGGCTGCACAGGGATGTGATTGAAGCTGGAGACATTCAAGATCAGACTCACTGTGCCCCTGGGCAGCCTGCTCTGGCTGGAGTTGTCCCTGCTCCTGCAGGGGGGTTGGACAAGATGACCTTTGAGTGTCCCTTCCAAGCTGATGCAAGCTGTGAGGGTGAATCTGTCCCTTCCAAGCCCAAGCATTCTGTGATCTCTGGAACAGGCCTTTGCCTTGGCCACACTCAAGCAGCTGTGGCATTGGCAGGGACACCTTGCACTGTGTTCCTGGGGGTTTAGAAGGTGTTTCCAGATCTACCCTCTGCTTCAGCAGCCCAAAGCATCTCATGCAGTGATATTTGCCACAGCAGTTTGAGTGTAAGAGAAGTCAATCCCTGCTGCAGCCCTGCTACCTGTGGAGCAGTCTACAAGACAACAGATCAAATCCTGAAAATCTAAGCCCAAACAGACTGCAAGAGGAGTGAAACTGCTTCTCTGTGTGTGGGGGGGGTAGGATAAATCCTGATACCTTTAGTCCACACTCAAGCAGCTGTGGCATTGGCAGGGACACCTTGCCCTGTGCTTCTGGAGGTCTAGAAGGTGTTTCCAGATCCGTTCTCTGCTTCAGCAGCCCAAAACATCTCATGCAGTGATACCTGCCACAGCAGTTTGAGTGTAAGAGAAGTCAATCCCTGCTGCAGCCCTGCTGCCTGTGGAGCAGTCTACAAGACAACAGATCAAATCCTGAAAATCTAAACTGAAACAAGACATTCTTCACAGGTCTTTGCCTTGCCACACTCAAACAGCTGTGACATTGGCAGGGACACCTTGCACTGTGTTCCTGGGGGTCTAGAAGGTGTTTCCAGATCTATCCTCTGCTTCAGCAGCCCAAAGCATCCCAGGCAGTGATAATTGCCACAGCAGTTTGAGTGTAAGAGAAGTCAATCTCTGCTCCAGTCCTGCTGCCTGTGAATCACTCACATCAAATCCTGAAAACCTAAGCTCAAAGAAACTGCAAGAGGAGTGAAACTGCTTCTGTGTGTGTGGGCAGGGGGGGAATAAATCCTGCCACTCTTGGTCCACATTCAAGCAGCTGTGGCATTGGCAGGGACACCTTGCACTGTGTTCCTGCGGGTCTAGAAGGTGTTTCCAGATCTATCCTCTGCTTCAGCAGCCCAAAGCATCCCAGGCAGTGATATTCAAGCCGAGGCTCGACAGGGCTCTGGGCAGCCTGATCTGACTGAGAGCAGGGCGGGGTTGGGCCGGATGAGCTTTGGAGGTTTCTTCCCACTCAGACCATTCCACGACTCTGCAGCTGGGTTTGTGGCCGAGCAGGCAGAGGCGAGTGGCAGGGGCGGTGCTGAGAGCAGAGAGCCGAGCGCCGAGCCGGGTGCTTACCTGCCCCTCTCCTCCGCCACTGATGATGCGTTTGCCGTCGCTGGTGGCGGCGATGGACGTCACCCCCAGGCTGTGGGCGTGCTCGATCTGGTAGAGCAGCCTGCCGCTCTCGGGCAGGAAGGCTCGGATCCTGCCGTCATCCCAAGCTGCCCAGAGCAGAGGCTGGTTAGGAGGGAGCTCTTTACCGGGAGGGAGGTGAGAGACAGGAAGAGGTTGTGGATGCCCCCTCCTCATCCCAAGCTGCCCAGAGCAGAGGCTGGTTAGGAGGGAGCTCTTTACTGGGAGGGAGGTGAGAGACAGGAAGAGGTTGTGGATGCCCCCTGCTCATCCCAAGCTGCCCAGAGCAGAGGCTGGTTAGGAGGGAGCTCTTTACTGGGAGGGAGGTGAGAGACAGGAAGAGGTTGTGGATGCCCCCTGCTCATCCCAAGCTGCCCAGAGCAGAGGCTGGTTAGGAGGGAGCTCTTTACTGGGAGGGAGGTGAGAGACTGGAACAGGTTGTGGATGCCCCCTCCCTGGAGGTGGTTCAGGCCAGGCTGGATGAGCTAAGCTGGGCTGGTGGGAGGTGTCCTTGCCCATGGCAGGGGAGTTGGAACTGGATGGTCTCTATGGTGCCTTCCAACTCAAGCCAGCCTGTGACTGCCCAGCATCACAGGCTGCCCTTGCAGGATTCTCTCTCTTTCCTTTCCAAACAAACCCATTTTCATTATGCTCCTTTACAGGGCCCTGTCTTGTTCCATCCCCCACGATTATGTGTGCTGGAGCTGAGCCCAGAGAGCTGGAACCCAAATAAGCTATTAACATTTAATTCATTTTTTTTGTTGTTGTTGTTTTGGCTATGGCTAAATTAGTGTCCTGCTCTGAGCTAAAATAGAACCAGTTCTGCTTAGAGCTGTCCCTGCCCAGCTCAGGCTCTGCTCCCTGTGGCACTTTTCTGCAGCTTAGGGCAGCTTGGCACAGCCAAGGGCTGCTGCTAGCAGGGAGAAGCTGATGGGGACAGGTCCTGCCAAGGGCTGAGCTGCAGAAAGGCTCTGGCTTAGACCTGCTCCCCTGCAGACCAAGGGCACTGCCACAGCTTGTGCCCCACCCTTGGGGGCTGGAAGGCAGAGGTGGCACCTGCAGGGAGTAACAGGCAGGGCAGGTGACCCTCAACTGCCCAACAATGGATTGCAGCCCATGGATGGCATCTTCAGGAGCAAGCTGAGGGATCCCCAGGGTCAAAGCCTCTTCTTTCCTGGGTGGTGTGTCAGGAAGACTCTGTCCCTTCTGCCTTCCATCTTCATCCCTGTGTTCCTGAATCTGATTCCCACCTGCTGCTGAGTCCAGGCTGGGATTTGTCCAGTGCCTGTCCCAGCAGCAGTGGTGCCAGTGGTGCCACTGGTACCACTAGGGGTTGGGGCTCACTTTGGTTTGTATCTTTGTCTGTATTTCATTGGATCGTTCTTCATCCCATGCCAGCTGGGTCAGTTTTTTTCCCATCAGCCTCTCTCCCCTCTTCCCTTTCTCTTCCCTTTGTGAAGCAGAGGGGTTCTGGCACTCATCTGGTGCCTGGCCCAGCCCTGACCCACAACATCAGGTTTGGTAACACCAAGGAGGTGACATCACTGCTCTAGGACCATGGTGGTCCCTTTCCTATGTGAGCAAAGTGGTCTTTTGAGAACCGCATACACCTTCCACAGCACCAGGACACAGGCTGTGAGCACAGTGCAGAGAGGCCTTTGGGCAGAGAGATGCACTGAATCTGAACCTGTTCCCAGTTTGATCCTCTCTCCATTCTGACACACTGATGGTGTGTCCCACCCACCCCCATCTCCCCCCATCTCACAGCACCAGGACATAGGGTGGGGGCTGTGAGCACAGTGCCTAGAAGCAGCTGCAAGCAGAGAGGCCTTTGGGCAGAGAGATACACTGAATCTGAACCTGTTCCCAGTTTGATCCTCTCTCCATTCTGACACCCTGATGGTTCTTCCTTAGGAGGAAGTTCTTCACAGTGAGGGTGGCAAGACACTGGAATAGGTTGCCCAGGGAGGTTGTGGCTGCTCCGTCCCTGGATGTAATCAAGGCCAGGCTGGATGAGGTCTTGAGTGTCCTGATCTAGTGGGAGGTGTCCCTACCTATGGCAAAGGGGGTTGGAACTGGATGATCTTTGAGGTCCCTTCCAACCTAAACCATTCTGTGATTCTATGGATGAGGCTTTGAGTGACCTGTTCTAGTGGTAGGTGTCCCTGCCTATGGCACAGGGGGGCTGGAACTGGCTGATCTTTGAGGTCTCTTCCAACCTAAACCATTCTATGAAGAGTTTAAGGCCAGGCTCAGCCATGGCTCTGGGCTGGCCCTCACCTGAAATGATGCTCTTGCCATCCCTCATGAAGTCTATGGCACAGCAGGTCACGTTGGGCACGACGATCCGCAGCAGCTCCTTCTTTCCTGGGGTGTGCCACACCCGAATATCGTTTTTGGAGCAGGTAGCAAACAGGTCAGAAGTCCCCCTGGGGAATTCAGAGAGGAGAGATAACGAGGAAAGGCACACAGCAAACACACAGCCTGAGATCCTCCTTCCAAGCTCAGCTCTTTCCAGCCTGCAGCTGTCGTCTTCCCGAGAGGAAAAGACAAATTAATTCCCAGCTGGTTAAGACAAAGGCCTCGCCGGCAGGAAACTCCCCACCTCTGATCTCCACTCCGAGATTCGTTTTAATGAGCACTTAAAGGATTCTTTCTACTCCAGGTGAAGCGGTGACATTCATTTCCCGCTCCCCCCCACCACATTCCACCTCTAAACAGCTTCAGGTGTTGCACATAAGAGAGACAAAGGTGGGTGCAGAGGTGCTGAGTGCCCACATTGGCCATGGGGGACCAGCAGCAGGCTCACATTGTAAAGATGTCAACTTTTATCTGCCTTGCTGGATGGTTCCTATTCAACCCTGCTGAAGGCAACAGGACTGATGGCAAAAAGCCTGCTCCTAATATCCTCGTTAGGGATGTTTGAATAGAACTGAAAGGACCTGGAGCATTTCAAAAGCTACCGGGCCTGGGTGCTTTGAAATCAGCTCTAAACTGCACGTCCCAGGGCTATGACACAAAGGTAGCAGAAGCCTTTGTTCAACGTCTCCATCAGTGCCTGGAAAGAGGAAGCAGCTCGGAGAAAAATGGCACAACACCACTGTGGCCCTTTTCAAGCCCAACTTGTGTGAGTGCTTCAGAGAGGAGGAGAACATCAGTGTGCTGCAACAAGGCAGGGCAGAGCAATGCTGCCTGCATGTCCATCACTGCAATGCTCTGCTCTGGAGCAGATAAGAATGGTTAAACATATATAGAATCATGAAAGTGTTCTGGTTGGAGGAGGAGAACTTAAAGATCATGATCACAAGTGTAACTCCAGGCTGGGTGGGGAATGGCTGAGAGCAGCCCTGAGGACTTGGGGGTCTGGGGTGATGCAAAGCTCCAGATGAGGCTGCAGTGTGAGTGCAGCCCAGACAGCAACTGTGTGCTGGGCTGCAGCAAGAGCAGCTGTGGGCAGCAGGGCAAGGGAGGGGATTGTGCCCCTTGGCTCTGCTCTCCTCACACCCCACTTGCAGCACTGTCTGCAGCTCTGCAGCCCCCAGCACAAGCAGCACATGCAAGTGGTGGAGCCAGTGCAGAGGAGGCCACCAAGATGCTGAGAGGGCTGCAGCAGCTCTGCTGTGAGGACAGGCTGAGAGAGTATAAGCTGTAGCTGCACACAAGAGCAGGCTCAGGATTCACCCTGCTGGCAAACTAAGGGCCTGATTCTCACAGCAGCAGCCCCAGGAGAAGAGGAGGAGGTTGCCATTGCTGCTTTTACCCACCCATAAATAATTCCAGGATTTTTAGTTAGGATTCTTTCTGCAGAAACTGAACTGCTCATGGGATCACAGGATGTTAAAGGTTGGAAGGGACCCAAAGAGCTCATCATGTCCAACCCCCCTGCCACAGCAGGATCATCCAGTCTAGCTCAGGTCACACAGGAACACATCCAGACAGACCTGGAAAGGCTCCAGAGAAGGAGACTCCACAACACCCCTGGGCAGCCTGTGCCACTGCTCTGGGACCCACACAGGCAAGAAGTTGCCTCTTGTGTTGAGCTGCAACCTCCTGTGCTGCAGCTTCCATCCATTGTTCCTTGGCCTATCCCAGGGAGCAGTGAGCAGAGCCTGTCCCTGTCCTTTCCTGACCCCCAGCCCTCAGAGATTTAGCAACATTGATTCAATTCCCTCTCAGTCTTCTCTACCGCAGACTAAGCAGCCCCAGGTCCCTCAGCCTCTCCTCCCCAGGAAGTGCTGCAGTCCCCTCAGCATCTTCACAGCCCTCCCCTGGACCCTCTCCAGCAGGTCCCTGTCCCTCTCCAACTGGGGAGCCCCAAACTGAAGGCAGTGCTCAAGATGAGGTCTGAGCAGGGCAGAGTAGAGGGAGAGGAGAACCTCTCTGAATCTGCTGGACACACTCTACCTAATGCCCCCCCGGATCCCATTGGCCCTCTTGGCCCCCAGGGCACTTTGCTGTGCCATGGATGTTCTCCCCCAGCATTCCCAGGTCCTTCTCCTTGGGGCTGCTCTTCAGTAGATCACCTCCCAACCTGTCCTGCTGCAGTTTATTCTTCCTCCCCAGGTGCAGGACTCTGGACTTGTCCTTGTTGAAGGACAAGTTGTTTCTTCCCCAAAAGGGTGGTCCAGGCCTGGAACAGGTCGCCCAGGGCACTGATGGAGTTCATACCCCTGGAGGGGTTTCAAAGCTGTGTAGATGTGATGCTTGAGAGTCACAGTTGTGATGTGGCAGTGCTGGGTTAATGTTTGGACTTGACCTTTAAGTTCTCTTTCATCCAAACAAATTCTGGCTCCATGATTCTTTAAGGACCTTTGCATTCCCCTGGTAGGTGACACCATAAACCCCCCTGTAAGGATTCACAGCATGGTTTGGTTTGGAAGGGACCTTGAGGAGTATCTAGTTGGTCCCACCCTCCCTGGACCTTGAAGAGCATCTAGTTGGTCCTACTCCCCTGGACCTTGAAGAGCACCTAGCTGGTCCCACTCCCCTGGACCTTAATGAGCATCTAGTTGGCCCCATTCCCCTGGACCTTGAAGAACATCTAGCTGGTCCCACTCCCCTGGACCTTGAAGAGCATCTAGTTGGCCCCATTCCCCTGGACCTTAAAGAGCATCTAGTTGGCCCCATTCCCCTGGACCTTGAAGAGCATCTAGTTGTTCCCACTCACCCTGCACCCTGAAGAGCATCTGGTTGGTCCCATTCCCCTGGGCCTTGAAGAGCACCTAATTGGTCGTACCCCACCCTGGCATTGTCAGGGACACCTTCCACCGTGCTCCTTGGGGCCAGAAGGTGTTTCCACAGCCATCCACTGCTTCAGCAGCCCAAAGCATCCCAGGCAGTGATACTCACAGAGGGAAAACAATGTCATGGACAGCCTCGTTGTGGCAGGCAGTGAGCAGCTCCTCTCTGAAGGCAGCACAGTCGATGCTGTAGATCTGGCAAGCATTTGTCCCTGCCAGGAGCTGGGGGCCCTCACTTCTGCATGTCAGGGAGGTGACAGCACCTTCCACTTGGATTTTCCTGTGCAGAGAAAGCAGAGGTTGGGCCTGACCTTGCCCTCGAGGCATTTATTTCCCACCTTGCCTCTTGCCCCGACTTTATGAAGTCCTGACTTTATGGAGTCTTTGTGGAGTCCTGAGTGCCCTGCCTGCCTGAAAGCTCCACCCTGGGCTGTGACATCAGTGTGCAACAGCAGGCTCAGGACTGAGAGCTCATTGCCAGGCACAGGTTCATTCTTCACAGGCTCTGGTCTGTCCCAGCTGCTGCTCTGCACAGGCACAGCCTTGGAGACTCAGTTTCCTGGACCTAATGCTGTCATTTGTGCTCCAGTGCAGTGAAACATTCCATGTGCCAGGAGTCACCTGGTGAGAGCCCAGTAGTGCATCCAGTGCTGGAGACCCTGGGACAAGAGGGATGTGGAGATGCTGGAGGTGTGCAGAGAAGGGCCCCGAGGATGCTGAGAGGGCTGCAGCAGCTCTGCTGTGAGCACAGCCTGAAAGAGTTGGGGCTGTGCAGGCTGCAGAAGAGGAGGCTCCCAGGGGACCTTCTGGTGGCCTTCCTGGATCTGAAGGGGGCTACAGAAAAGCTGGGGAGGGACTTTTCAGGGTGTCAAGGAGTGACAAGACTAGGGGGAATGGAGCAAAGCTGGAGGTGAGGAGATTGAGAGTGGAGGTGAGGAGGAAGTTGTTGAGCATGAGAGTGGTGAGAGGCTGGAATGGGTTGCCCCCACAGGGAGGTGTTTGGGGCCAGATCCCTGGAGGTGTTTTTGGCCAGGCTGGCAGAGGCTGTGGGCAGCCTGCTCTAGGGTAGGATGTCCCTGGGCATGGCAGGGGGGTTGGAACTGCCTGATCCTTGTGATCCCTTCCAACCCTGACTCATTCTATTATTCTTTATTTCCAGGCAGCTTAGATCCTCTGGGGATAGTTTCAACAGCAGCAAGCTGAGCTCGCAGGATTGTGCACACTTCAGGTGGCTACTCCAATGCAAACTGAGCAGCTGCAAGCCCAATCCTCAGATCACCTCCAGGGAAACGATGCCTGCAGCTTCCTATTTGTATGCAGAGCGAAGCCTCGCAGCACTCTCAGACCTGTCCCTGTAATCTGAGCCCTCTTTTGCAACCCCCAGCAGCCCCCGTGTCAGATGTCAAGCACTCCCCTTTCTCTGGTGTCGCTCAGTGGCGTTTTCCCGGCTTGCCCAGCCCTGCTTGACTCTGTGTCAGCGCCGGAGCTAACTCCTCATGGCCCAGAGGAAGGGCAGGTGGTTTAAAACCAGCAGCGAGAGGGGCAGTGGCTGCGAGCAAACGCACACAGTCATTGCCTGCCTGCTCCCCTGCCACGCTGCAGCCTCGCTGCCTGCTTTCTCTGCAGCCCTGAGAAACAGATCTCTCTGCATTGCTTTGGCTGCAGCAAGAGCAGCTGTGGGCAACAGGGCAAGGGAGGGGATTGTGCCCCTTGGCTCTGCTCTCCTCACACCCCACTTGCAGCACTGTCTGCAGCTCTGCAGCCCCCAGCACAAGCAGCACATGCAAGTGTTGGAGCCAGTGCAGAGGAGGCCACCAAGATACAGCTGAGAGGGCTGCAGCAGCTCTGCTGTGAGGACAGGCTGAGAGAGTTGAGGCTCTGCAGGCTGGAGAAGAGAAGGCTGCCAGGAGCCCTTGGAGTGGCCTTGCAGGTTTTGAAAGGGGCCATGGGAGGGCTGGGGGAGGACTATTGACAAGGTCTGGTAATGAGAGCATGAAGAGGAATGGGTTTGAAGTGGCAGAGGGGAGATTGAAAGTGGATGTTAGGAGGAAGTTATTTGCAATGAGGGTGCTGAGACACTGGCACAGGTTGCCCAGGGAGGTTGTGGAGCACAGAAGCACAGAATGGGATCAAAGAAATTCTTTACGGTGAGGGTGGTGAGACACTGGAATGGGTTGCCCAGGGAGGTTGTGGCTGCTCTTTCCCTGGGGGTGTTCAAGGCCAGGTTGGATGAGACCTTTGTTGAATTATTCTAGTGGGAGTTGTCCCTGCCTATGGCACAGGGGGGTTGGAACTGGATGAGCTTGGAGGTCCATTCCAACCTAAACCATTCTATGATTGATTCTCTGGTTAATAGGTTGGAACTGGCTGAGCTTTGAGATCCCTTCCAAACTAAACCATTCTATGATTCTATGATTGTGTCTGCTCCTTCCACCTTGTCCCTCCGGGGTGGGGAAAGGTTCCCTCCTCCCACCCGAGTCTCCCATGTACAAACTCACTTCATCACTTTGTAGTTGGAGCCTTTACAGAGAGCAATGATCCCTCCGCCGGTGCCGACCACTAAATCTCCTGTCTTCAGCAAAAGCAGAGCTGTGACTCCCTAGGAGAAAGCAGGAGGAAAACACAGCTGGAGAGGAGCAGAGCTGGCCCCTGCCACAGCCATGGATAGCAGCACCACGGAGGGGTGGAGCACACTGCTGCTGGGGGAGCTCCTCTCGCTGGAATCTGGGTTGGCCTTCTTTTGTCTGACCTAGGCTAAAGGGAGGAAGCAGGGAGAAGGGAGTTAGGAATCACAAGCACAGGATGAGGAGCAAGTGAAGAGCATCATCACAGAAATGCATCTGTGTGCCCCCAGGAGGACTTGGACTGACACAGGTTGAGAGAGCTGGAACCATCCACTGGTTTATCAGAGCAAGAGGCACAAGAGATTGGTGCCTGCCAGTGCTAAATGCACTGATTGCAGGCTGCTGTCAGGTCTTGGAATGTCAGGAGGAGGAGGAATGGGTTTAAACTGGCAGAGGGGAGACTGAAAGTGGATGTTAGGAGGAAGTTTTTCACAGTGAGGGTGGTGAGACAGGTTGCAAAGGGAGGTTGTGGATGCTCCCTCCCTAGAGGTGTTCAAGACCAGGTTGGATGAGGCCTTGAGTGATCTGTCCGAGTGGGAGGTGTCCCTGCCTATGGCACAGGGTTTTAGAACTGGCTGAGCTTTGAGCTCCTGTGGTGGTTTGGCAGTTGCCCCCCCCCCTCCCCTCCACACTTTGAAATAACCCAGGCTAGGACTCAAGTGGCTGGAAGTTAAGGAATGAAGCTTTATATTTACAGCTTTGCACAATATCCAAGCAGGTATTTAGAATGTACAACAGATATCTACAGATCTAGACAGTGAAAAGGTAATACAGAAACACCACAGCCCCTCCCAGAGATCAAAATCCCTAAGAGGGGTCTCTAAGCACCCCTACCACCTTCCCTTCTCCCCCAGTCTTCTCTCACCATCTGTTTTATGCAGCAGATGGGCAAAGGTAGATGGGCCAGGAGGGATTAGCAGCAGGAAAAGAAGTTAGTGGAATTATTCAGATTCAGCTAAGAAAGGAGAAAGCCCTGCAGGAGCAGCCACAGCCCCAGAGCGGTCTGAAACCATCTAACTTATCTATATTTTGGTTACAGCTCTTAAATGATTTTTTTGTTGTTGTTGTCCCTGCTCCTGCAGGGAAGGGTTGGCCTTTGAGGGTCCCTTGCAAGCTGATGCAAGCTGTGAGGGTGAATCTGTCCCTTCCAAGCCCAAGTATTCTGCACAGGTCTTTGCCTTGGCCACACTCAAGCAGTTGTGGCATTGGCAGGGACACCTTGCCCTGTGTTCCTGGAGGTCTAGAAGGTGTTTCCAGATCTGTTCTCTGCTTCAGCAGCCCAAAACATCTCATGCAGTGATACCTGCCACAGCAGTTTAAGAGAAGTCAATCTCTGCTCCAGCCCTGCTGCCTGTGAAGCACTCAGATGAAATCCTGAAAACCTAAGCTCAAACAGACTGCAAGAGGAGTGAAACTGCTTCTGTGTGTGTGTGTGTGTGTGTGTGAGATAAATCCTGACACTCTTAGTCCACACTCAAGCAGCTGTGGCATTGGCAGGGACACCTTGCACTGTGCTCCTGGGGGTCTAGAAGGTGTTTCTAGATGTATCCTCTGCTTCAGCAGCCCAAATCATCTCATGCAGTGATACCTGCCACAGCAGTTTGAATGTAAGAGAAGTCAATCCCTGCTGCAGCCCTGCTACCTGTGGAGCAGTCTACAAGACAACAGATCAA
>VWZI01020956.1:0-17964 GCA_013396835.1 Psilopogon haemacephalus | reverse complement strand
ATCTACAGATCTAGACAGTGAAAAGGTAATACAGAAACACCACAGCCCCTCCCAGAGATCAAAATCCCTAAGAGGGGTCTCTAAGCACCCCTACCACCTTCCCTTCTCCCCCAGTCTTCTCTCACCATCTGTTTTATGCAGCAGATGGGCAAAGGTAGATGGGCCAGGAGGGATTAGCAGCAGGAAAAGAAGTTAGTGGAATTATTCAGATTCAGCTAAGAAAGGAGAAAGCCCTGCAGGAGCAGCCACAGCCCCAGAGCGGTCTGAAACCATCTAACTTATCTATATTTTGGTTACAGCTCTTAAATGATTTTTTTGTTGTTGTTGTCCCTGCTCCTGCAGGGAAGGGTTGGCCTTTGAGGGTCCCTTGCAAGCTGATGCAAGCTGTGAGGGTGAATCTGTCCCTTCCAAGCCCAAGTATTCTGCACAGGTCTTTGCCTTGGCCACACTCAAGCAGTTGTGGCATTGGCAGGGACACCTTGCCCTGTGTTCCTGGAGGTCTAGAAGGTGTTTCCAGATCTGTTCTCTGCTTCAGCAGCCCAAAACATCTCATGCAGTGATACCTGCCACAGCAGTTTAAGAGAAGTCAATCTCTGCTCCAGCCCTGCTGCCTGTGAAGCACTCAGATGAAATCCTGAAAACCTAAGCTCAAACAGACTGCAAGAGGAGTGAAACTGCTTCTGTGTGTGTGTGTGTGTGTGTGTGAGATAAATCCTGACACTCTTAGTCCACACTCAAGCAGCTGTGGCATTGGCAGGGACACCTTGCACTGTGCTCCTGGGGGTCTAGAAGGTGTTTCTAGATGTATCCTCTGCTTCAGCAGCCCAAATCATCTCATGCAGTGATACCTGCCACAGCAGTTTGAATGTAAGAGAAGTCAATCTCTGCTGCAGCCCTGCTACCTGTGGAGCAGTCTACAAGACAACAGATCAATTCCTGAAAATCTAAGACCAAACAGACTGCAAGAGAAGTGAAACTGCTTCTGTGTGTGGGGGGGGGTGGGATAAATCCTGATACCTTTAGTCCACACTCAAGCAGCTGTGGCATTGGCAGGGACACCTTGCCCTGTGTTCCTGGGGGTCTAGAAGGTGTTTCTGGATGTATCCTCTGCTTCAGCAGCCCAAAGTATCCCAGGCAGTGATACCTGCCACAGCAGTTTAAGAGAAGTCAATCTCTGCTCCAGCCCTGCTACCTGTGAAGCACTCAGATCAAATCCTTAAAACCTAAGCTTAAACAGACTGCAAGAGGAGTGAAACTGCTTTGGGGGGGGGGGATGGGGAAATCCTGATACTCTTACTTACAAAAACGATCCCTCCTAGCTTCGGGGGGAAACGCAGGCAGGAGCCAAACGGGAAGAAACAAACCCAGGGTGCTACAGGAGCTTTGTGGCACCAACACTCGGGCTGGAAGCAAAGCTGTGTCACGAAGCAAAGTGTGTGCAGGAGGCCAGCTGGTGGCAGCTCCAGGCTCCCTGTGACTCGTACCAGAGTGTTGAGCTTGACATTTTAAGTAGCAACAGAGACTGCAGCAACATTTGCCACTGCTGAGGTTAATAAGCAGCACTGCCAACTGTTGTGACAGCACCAGCAGCTTCACAATATTAGGATGTGGTTGTGGGTTTGTTTTTTTTCTTTTCCTCTCCTGAAGCCTGAGCTCGCAGAGTGTAACAAGAAAACAGTTTCACAGCATCTCAGCACGGTGAGGCAGGGTTGGGAAATGTGGAGCTCCTCCAGTCCAACCCTCCCCAGCAAAAGCAAGGGCACCCACAGCAGCTTGCCCCAATGCTCAGCTGGGGTTGGAAGCTCTCCACACAAGGAGACTCCACAACCCCTCTGGGCAGCCTGCTGCAGGTCTTCAGCACCCTCACAACAAAGAAGTTTCTCCTCCTGTTCAGATGCAACCTCCTGGGTCCCAGTTTGTGGCCAGTGCCTCTTGTCCTGAGCAGCTCCAGCCCTCTGATCATCCTTGTGGTCCTTCCCAGATGTAGTTGGGCATTCCAGTGCTGGCATTCCAAGAGCCTTGCAGCCACCTACTCATCACCCTAAGGACTGTTTAACTTCAGCATCACAGAGATGGGGATTGCAGGAAGGCTGAAAGAACTGAGGCTGTTCAGCCTGGAGAAGAGAAGGCTCCAGGGAGACCTCAAAGCAGCCTTCCAGTACCTGAATGGGATCTACAGGAAGGCTGGGGAGGGACTTTTGACAAGGGCTTGTAGTGACAGGACAAGGGACAATGGTTGGAAACTGGAGCAGGGGAGATTTGGGCACCAGAAGGAAGCTCTGCACAACGAGGGTGGTGAAATACTGGAACAGGTTGCCCAATGATGTGGTTGAGTCCCTCTGGAGACATTCAAGATCAGACTTGCTACGGCCCTGAGCAGCCTGCTCTAGCTGGAGATGCTGACTGCAGGGGGGCGGTTGGCCAAGATGACCTTTGAGGGTCCCTTCCAACCTGTGAAGCTGTGGCAAAACCCAACCTGAAAGGAACCATTGCTGATTTGTCATTTCATGGCACTGAAATTTCCTCATTAGCCTCCCTCCACCAGGAGCATACTGAGCCTCCTGCGGCATCAGGACGGATCCCTGTGGAACACAAAGCTCCGGGGAGGATTTGGAGCTAGGTTATCACAACACAAGCAGGCAAGGAGCCAGGTCTCATGCAAATGTTCTCGGCAGCAGCAGGGGAACAAAGGGATTCCTTTCCATCAGCAGCAGGACCCGCAAGCACCACTAGTCCTCGACGACGCTCAAAACAATCTCCTGGGAGCTGCTGGCAGCCTCTGGAGAGCCCTCCCTTATCGCAGGCCCATCGAGTGTCTTTTGATCTCCCCGTCGGGGAGTTTTGCCACCTCAGATGCCCTTCGGGTTTAGGGCTGGCTGGGGCAGGTGGCAGCGTTAGGAAGCAAACCTCGGAGTTTACCCGATTAGAGCTCCCTGCTACTTGCTGCTAAATCAGAGGTTTTGCAGCGCTGCCAGGTCTGCTTTGATCGATCCTGAGGTGTCCTCTTTGATCGATCCTGAGGTGTCTTCTTTGCTGCTTCCATTGGAGAGGGAAGTGGAGATGATTAAGACAGAAAAAAAAAACCAACCCCAAAAAACCCACCAAAACCAAAACCAAACCCAGCTTTAAAGAGGGCAGAATTCATTGCCAGGCTTGCAAAATCATCTGAGTTTAATTTTAAGTCTTAACTTGATAATTGTGCTCCTTTTTTTTTTTTTTTTTTTTTTTTTTTTTTTTTTTGGGTCCAGGATGTTCTCTGAATCCCCAGGAGGAAACAGCTTTATAAGCTGCACTTGTTCTTCATGGACTGCAGCAGCTTGTGGTGATGGTGGTGATGATGTGCTGAATCTTCTCTTTTATACCCTGCCAGCCCTCCTGGAGATCCTGGAATCCCAGACTGGTTTGCATTGGAAGTGGAACTCTAAAGCTCATCCAGTCCAACCTCCCTGCAGCCAGCAGGGACAGTGCCAGTTATGGGGCAGAGCTGGGGCTAGGGACTGCTTGTAGCCTGCAGAGGGTATCCTGAGAAGATGAGGAGATGAGCCACAGCCTTCCCTGCCCTGCCTTCAGCTACAGAGCTCTGATGAAATGAAATGTAGCCCCTCACCAGGAGGGGACCAATTCCACATGGTCCTGGCTGCAGGAGGACAACCTCTCCTGTGTCCAAATATATTTTCCAGTTGTGGTTTTCTCTTCCATGTGTTTTGAGCTATTTCAAGAGCAGAACTGTTGCTACCTTGGTGCCTGCTGCCTGCTGGGACAGGAGGAGATGGGCAGGAGCAGCATAGTGCCAGTTATGGGGCAGAGCTGGGGCTAGGGACTGCTTGTAGCCTGCAGAGGGTATCTAGAGAAGATGAGGAGATGAGCCACAGCCTTCCCTGCCCTGCCTTCAGCCACAGAGCTCAGATGAAATGAAATGTAGCCCCTCACCAGGAGGGGACCAATTCCACATGGTCCTGGCTGCAGGAGGACAACCTCTCCTGTGTCCAAATATATTTTCCAGTTGTGGTTTTTTCTCTTTCACATGTTTTGAACTATTTTGGAGCAGGAGCTGTGGCTACCTTGGTGCCTGCTGCCTGCTGGGACAGGACACAGGCAGGAGCAGCACAGTGCCAGTTAAGGACTGCTTGTAGCCTGCAGAGGGTATCCTGAGAAGATGAGGAGATGAGCCACAGCCTTCCATGCCCTGCCTTCAGCCACAGAGCTCAGACAAAAGGACACCACAGAAGTGCTCTTGCCCTTCCATTAAAAAGCTCTGCCAGGCTGTCCTCTGCATTTCTTTCTTCCTGTGATCATCTACTCACTTCCTCTCCACCTCAATGCTTCCCATGGGAGTCTCATCAGAGAATGGTTTAGGTTGGAAGGAGTCTTGAAAGTTCATCCAGTCCAAACTCGGCCATCAGCAGGGAGATCTGCAGCTAGAGCAGGTTACTCACAGCTCCAAACAACCTGAGCTGCACTGGTGCCAGCCATGGGGCAGCTCTCACCTCTCTGGGCACAGGCTCTCACCACCCTCAGGGACAAACATTTCTCCCTTCTCTCCACTCTGAATCTCCCTCTACTAGTTTCAACCCCTCTCCTCTTGTCCTGTCCCAACAGACCCTGCTCTAAACTCCATCCCCAGCTTTCTGGTCAGATCCTTGAAGCACTGCAAGGCCACCAGAAGGTCTCCCTGGAGCCTCCCCTTCTCCAGGCTGAAACAAGCCTGACTCCTTCAGCCTTGCCTGGTGTGAGACGAGATGCAGAGCCTAACGTGGGAGGTTAAAAATATCTCCATTCATGACTTCCTGCTCACAAAACGAAACCACTGCTTTGAAGTTGGGTTAGAAATAAACACACCACCCAAACTCCAACCTGCCCATTCCCCTCCCTGCAGGGCTGCTGGCTCCCTGGCCTCTTCTGCTCCCCTGTGCAGTTACCAAGCACCCTCTGAGCTCCTCCACAGCAACTCTTTGACCTATTTCTTTTTTTTTTTTTCCTTTCCACAATGCAAACCTCCATTCCAGCTCTTCCTGAAAATGCATTTGCAGTCTGTGGCTGCCTTTGCACTCCAGCAGGTGGCCTCCAGCCCCTCCAGCTCTGTGCTGAGGAGAGCAATTAATTTTTGCTGTTTATTCCCCTATTTGCAGACGTGAGAGTGAGGCACTGAAACTGAACTCCAGGTAGATGGTAAACAAGCTCCTTTATCATGCCAGCAAAGCCTTCTGCCACTCCTCTTCACAACAGAAACACAGAAAGCTTCAGATCCTGCCTACATAATAAACACCTGCTTAAGCTATCTGAAGGCAAAGATCCTTTAAGATTGATCCAAGTTCTTTGCAATAAACATCTCCTCAGCTAGGCAGGATCTGAGCTCTTTCTTTAAAGGTGTGCTGCTGGTCACGGGGCAGCTGTGGGGTCAGCAAAGGCTGAGAGCCCTGGGGCTTGGAGCCTGCAGAAGAGCAGCCCCAGAGGGGAGCTGAGCAATGCTCAGCAAGAGTTAAGGGTGGGAGGGTGAGAGGATGGGGCCAGACTCTGCTCAGTGGTGCCCAAGACAGGGCAAGGAGCAATGGGCACAGACTGCAACTCAGGAGATTCCACCTCAACAGGAGGAGAAACTTCTTTATGTGAGCATGTTGGAGGCCTGGAGCAGGTTGTGGAGTCTCCTTGTGTGGAGAGCTTCCAAGCCCAGCTGGGCACTGTGCTGCTGGGCAAGCTGCTGTGGGTGCCCTGCTTTAGCAGGGGGGCAGTTGTTCTGGGTGATCTGCAGAGGTCCCTTCCAACCCCACCACGCTGGGATTCTGGGATTCATGGGACTCCGCTGCTTTGTCATTCCCTAACCAATACACAGAGCTCCTTTCCCATACAACTGCAACAAAGCTCCCTCCCTGGAGGTGTTCAAGGCCAGGCTGGATGAGGTCTTGAGCATCCTGATCCAGTGGGAAGTGGACCTGCCTATGGCACAGGGGGGTTGGAACTGGCTGATCTTTGAGGTCTCTTCCAACCTAAACCATTCTATGATTCTATGATTCTCACAGCCAGGCTAAGGGAGCTCAGAGGGCTGTGGTGGGAAGCAGCTTTGCACCTCAGGTGTCAGCAGCATCAACAGCCCAGCTGGCAGAGAGACACACATCAAGGAGTGACAGGATTAGGGGGAATGGAGCAAAGCTGGAGGTGGGGAGATTCAGAGTGGAGGTGAGGAGGAAATTCTTCACCATGAGAGTGGTGAGGCCCTGGAATGGGTTGTCAAGGGGGGTGGTTGGGGCCAGATCCCTGGAGATGTTCAAGGTCAGGCTGGATGAGGTCTTGAGCATCCTCATCTAGTGGGAGGTGTCTCTGCCTATAGCACAGGGGGGTTGGAACTGGCTGAGCTTTGAGCTCCCTTCCAACCTAAACTATTCTATGATTCTATGAAACAGTTTTATGGTGTTGGGGGGGAAATGGGAGAGTTCTACCACTGGAGCCTTTCCAGCCAACCACCCTTCAAGAGAGTGGGGAACTGCCCTGTTAGGAGCTGCCATGAAGGTCTTAAAAGCCTTGCCCTGGAGCAGCCATGCCTGTACCTTGAAAGAGCTTGGGCTGGCTTCAGGAAGCTCTGGGCAGCTCGAAAGGGGAGATTTTTTTTTTTGCAGCCTGGCCTATTTTCCAGGAGATAAAAGATGTCTTGTGGCATGCACACAGCCCTGCAGGGAGGGGAAATCAAAAGCAACACTTCTCCTGGGCTGTGCAGTGTGCTGTAGTAAATGGTGCAGCAAGGAGGAGGCAGGGCCTTTTGTTTGGCTAAAGGTGGAGGCTTTGACTCCGAGGAGCAGCTGCAGAAACACCTCCCCTGGTGCCAGAGGCTGTGCTGCAGTGGGGAGATTTCTGCCACGGAGCATTAGATCCCAGGTGTGTGCAGAGAGGACTTGGTGACAGCCTAGTGACAAGGTATTATTTGGGTGTGGAGATGTGCAGCTGGTGGGCAGAAAGGGAATCACAGGATGGAGCTGGGAAGGGAGGAATGGGGGGTGTGGAAGTGAGGCTTGACAGCAGCTGGAGAGAAAAACGCAGCAGCAGCTCCTGCTGAGGGCAGCAGCACAGCTTTGCTCTGAGGGGTTTCCCCTCTGGGGCCTTGGGAAACTGCATAGCACCATGGAATCAGTTTTGGTTGGGAAAAGCCCTTTAAAGTCACCAGGTCCAACCATTCTCATCCTCTGCCAAGGTTGATGCAAGTACATAGGTAAGAATCCCAGCACCATGGCATCATTTTTGGTTGGGAAAAGCCCTTTAAGGTCACCAGGTCCAACCATTCTCATCCTCTGCCAAGCCTGAGGCAACTGCATGGGTAAGAATCCTAGCACCATGGAATCATCTTGGGTTGGAAAAAGGCCTTTAAGGTCACCAGGTCCAACCATTCTCAACCAACCATTCTCAGCCTCTGCCAGAGGTTGCGTAGGTAGGAATCCTAGCACCATGGAATCAATATTGGTTGGAATTGGTTGGAAAAAGCCCTTTAAGGTCACCAGGTCCAACCATTCTCATCCTCTGCCAAGGCTGAGGCAACTGCATAGGTAAGAATCCTAGCACCATGGAATCAGTTTTGGTTGGAAAAAGCCCTTTAAGGTCACCAAGTCCAATCATTCTCAACCTCTGCCAAAGGCTGATGCTAAACCATGGCCCTGAGCACCACATTTCTGCCTCCTCTAAACATCTCCAGGTATGGGCACTCAACCACCTCCCTGGGCAGCCTGTTCCAGTCTTTGGGAACCCTTCCAGGGAAAAAAAATCCTCTTCTCACATCCAACCTGAGTGCAACCTGAGGCCATTTCCTTTCACCCTAGCATTTATTACTGGAGAGAACAGACTCACTCAGCTCCAGCAGTACATTTGGTACTTCCATCTGCATCACTTCCCTTACTGCTCACTGATTTTCATGGCTGCTGTCACAAAACCCCCCTCAGCCTTATGCAAGGAAGCTTTCCAGGGAAGTGTTTCAGTGTTTTCAGCATCACTCTCCCTGCTGGGTATAACCCAAGAAGCTACAGGAGCTGTTTTCTAGCAGCAAATAAAGAGAACTCCAGGGTGAGTCTGCTGGCTGTGCTGATCCTGTGGCATCACAGCTCCCTGCATGCAGAGCTCTGGTGCAATGAAAGGCCAAAACCTCCTTATCTGGGGGATGCTCCTGTCTCAGGATCCTCAGCCCAAGACCAAGAGTCCCAGTTCCTAGATTCACAGAATGGGTTGGGTTGGAAGTGACCTTCAAAATCATCCAGTTCCAACCCCCCCTGCCATGGGCAGGGACACCTCCCACCAGCACAGGTTGCTCATCCAGCCTGGCCTCCAACACCTGCAGGGAGGTTGTGGAGCACAGAAACACAGAAGGTGATCAAAGATCACCTTCTGTGCTTCTGTGCTCCACAACCTCCCTGGGCAACTTGTGCCAGCATCTCACCACCCTCACTCTAAAGAATTTCTTCCTCACCTCAATCTCCCTGGGCAACCTGTGCCAGCATCTCACCACCCTCACTCTAAAGAATTTCTTCCTCACCTCCAGTTTCAATCTCCCCTCCTCCAGCTCAGAGCCATTCCCACTCATCCTGTCACTCCCAGCCCTCATCAAAAGTCCCTTCCCAGCTTTTTGGAGTACTGGAAATTTGCTCTAAGGTCTCCCTGAAGTCTTCTCTTCTCCAAGCTGAACAGCTCCAACTCTCTCAGCCTGTCTCCATAGGGGAGGTGCTCCAACCTGTGATCATCTTTGTGGCCTCCTCTGGACCCACCCCAGCAGTTTGCTGCCCTGGCCATGGTGGTGCTGGGTAGATGGTTGGGTGTGAAGATCTTAGGGAGCTTTTCCAAGCCAAACACTTCTATGCTTCTATTCTTTGATGAACCTGAGATATGAACATGGGGGTTAGGACTAGATGATCCTTGTGGTCCCTTCCAACCCTGACTGATTCTATGAACATAGGAACTTGGAGCAGCAAGTGTGGGAAAACCTCTCAAAGAAGCACTTTTGCAGTCTTTCAAGCAATGTCTTGTGTCTCACCCCAGATAGTATCTCCCCAAACTGCCCTCAGCTCAGGACCTACTCCATTTTTATGCTTGTTTTTCACTTTTAAAAGGCCTTTCCCAGATTTAGTATTGAGGGATGCCCAGGGGATGACAAATGGGATTTGGGTAAAGCTCAATTTGTGAGCCAAGGGAAAGCAAACAAAGCCAAGCCAGCAGTCCCAGACTTCAGGATCAGGAGTGAGACACTCACAAAGAACCAACAGAACTGTGAAAGTGTTCATCTGTGAGTCACCTTTGTGTGATCTCTTTGTAGGTTCTCCTGGAGGTTGCCCTACTTCCAGTCAGCAAGCAAGAAGGCACAATTCAAGTCTCAGAGCAGCTACTCACCGAGCTAAACTTCTCCTTCTGAGGCCCATAGTTAGTCATCACCTTGTTCCTTGTAGCCACTTTCAGAACATCCCCACTTGATGTGCCAACATAAAAATAATTGTCATCATCTGCCATCTATAGGAAGGCATAAAAAAAAAAAAAAGAAATTAAAAGGAGAGATCCTGGTCCAGAGAAAGAGAGAGAGAGAGAGACTTGTCTCAAGCCTAGCACAGGGCTTCTTCTTGGTGTGCTGCCAGGAATTTGATCTGAGGGGATGCAGCTGATGTTTTCATCTCATCCCACTCCAAGATCCATAACACTGGCATTTGCCACCCAAAGCTAGCTCATGTTTTGAGGCAAGAGTGGGATTCTCTGGGTGCTAGAGCCTGTGACTGCAATACAGGCTGCTTCTCCTCAGAAGCACTCCAAAACACTCCTGCCCAAAGATAAAGAAACTGTGGGAGCCCATCTGCCAGCAGCCAGCAGGCACTTCTCACTGGCATTTACTTCTAAGCTTTACTAGAGAAGTTCCTGGGGAGAGGTTTTTAGCTCAGGCAGGAGGCTGCAGTCACCTGCCCTAGGGAGACAGACTGGGAAAGTGCATGGAGAAGAGAAGGATTAGCTTGGACATGAGGAACAATTTCTTCCCCAAAGGGCATGTCGAGGCTTGAAACAAGGCTGCACAGGGCACTGGTGGAGTCCTCATCCCTGAAGGAATAGAATAGAGTAGAATAGAATAGAATAGAGTAGAATAGAATAGAATAGAATAGAATAGAATAGAATAGAATAGAATAGAATAGAATAGAATAGAATAGAATAGAATAGAATAGAACAGAACAGAAGAGAATGGAATAGAAGTGGAAAGGAATGGAATGGAATAGAGTAGAATAGAGTAGAATAGAATAGAATCAAATAGAATCGAATCGAATCGAATCGAATAGAATAGAATAGAATAGAATAGAATAGAATAGAATAGAATAGAATAGAATTAGAATGGAATGGAATAGAATAGAATAGAATAGAATAGAATAGAATAGAATAGAATAGAATAGAATAGAATAGAATAGAATAGAATAGAATAGAATAGAGTAAAGCCAGGTTGGAAGAGACCTCCAAGCTCACCCAGTCCAAACTATCCCCCAGCCCTAGCCAATGGCACTAATTGCCCCATCCAGTTCTTTCTTGAACACCTCCAGGGATGGGGACTCCACCACCTCCCTGGGCAGCCCATTCCAATGCCAATCACTCTCTATGGCAAGAACTTTCTCTTAACATCCAGCCTGAACCAGCCCTTGTTCTGTCCCTGGCTGCCTGGCAGAGGAGCCCAACCCCAAATCAGAGTGCTGCTGGCTGGACACTGGTGGGACTTGGTGATCCTGAAGGGCTTTGCCAACCTGCATGTTGCTGTGATTCTGTGATTTTGAAGGTCCCTTCCAAACCAACCCATTCTGTGACTCTATGAGTTGATGACTTCTGGCTCAACCCTACCTTGATGCAGGTGATGACCCTTTTCAGCTGCCCTGTCTGGCATTCAGTTGGGTGGATTTTCCTGTTTGCCACATCCAGCTCCCACATTCGGATGGTCCCACTGCAAGAACAGACACAGTGGGCTCAAATCCACAGAAGAAGGAATAGCCCTGGATTGGCACTACTAGAAGGATCCTGGGCTGCAGCAGGAGCAGTGTGGGCATCAGGGCCAGGGAGGTGATTGTGCCCCTCTGCTGTGCTCTGCTGAGAGCCCACCTGGAGTAGTGCATCCAGTGCTGGAGCCCCTGGGACAAAAGGGATGTGGAGATGCTGGAGGTGTGCAGAGAAGGGCCCCGAGGATGCTCAGAGGGCTGCAGCAGCTCTGCTGTGAGCACAGCCTGAAAGAGTTGGGGCTGTGCAGGCTGGAGAAGAGGAGGCTCCCAGGTGGCCTTCCAGAATCTGAAGGGGGCCACCAAAAAGCTGGGGAGGGACTTTTGAGGCTCTGAGAGAGTGACAGGACTAGGGGGAATGGAGCAAAGCTGGAGGTGGGGAGATTGAGAGTGGATGTGAGGAGGAAGTTGTTGAGCATGAGAATGGTGAGAGGCTGGAATGGGTTGCCCCTGCAGGGAGGTGTTTGGGGCCAGATCCCTGGAGGTGTTTTTGTCCAGGCTGGCAGAGGCTGTGGGCAGCCTGCTCTAGGGTAGGGTGTCCCTGGGCATGGCAGGGGGTTGGAACTGGCTGATCCTTGTGGTCCCTTCCAACCCTGGCTCATTCTAGGATTTAGAAAATTTTCTGAGGCTGCATTCTCTTGCTCTTTTAATAAGGAGGAGAAGAAGTGTTGCAGAGGCCAGAAACCTCTCCTTTTTCTACTGTCTCTTACAGTCACTTTTTTCTCCAGGGAAATCAACAATCCTAAAGGTTCAGCAAATAGGAAGATTGTGAAGGAGAATGTACCAAGTGGGACACTGTTCCCATCCCAAAGGGACAGCCACTGTGCAAGCCTCAATTTCTAGACTGGGAAATGAACAGCAGAGGACACTTAAAGCTCTTCTCTGGCACAACTGACAACGGACAAGTGTGTGTAAAATCTGTACTCACTGTCTCCCTCCCAGTTAACCAAGGTTAACTTGGTTAACTCCATAACCAAGGTTATGGAGGCAAACACCAGCACTGGTAAGGGCAGCTGCACCCTAGAGCAGCCAGAGGCTCCTCTGAATGAAGGGAAAGGCCAAAGGGCTCCTGGGGTGCATTGAGAAGTGTAGCCAGAAAGTTGAGGGAGGTTCTCCTTTCCCTCTACTCTGCCCCAGTGAGGCTACAGCTGGAGTCCTGGGTCCAGTTATGGGTTCCCCAGTACAAGAGGGACAAGGAACTGCTGAAGAGAGTCCAGTGGAGGCTGCAAAGCTGCTGAGGGGCCTGGAGCAGCACTGTGAGGAGCAAAGGATGCTGAGGGGACTGCGGCACTGCCTGATGAGGAAAGGTTGGGGGACTGCTTAGTCTGGAAAAGGAAGATTGAGAGGGGATTTAATCAATGCTTCTAACTATCTGAGGGCTGGGGGTCAGAAGAGGGGGGACAGGTTCTGCTCACTTGCTCCCTGGGATAGGCCAAGGAGCAATGGATGGAAGCTGCAGCACAGGAGGTTGCAGCTCAACACAAGAGGCAACTTCTTGCCTGTGTGGGTCCCAGAGCAGTGGCACAGGCTGCCCCGGGAGGTTGTGGAGTCTCCTTGTGTGGAGCCTTTCCAGGCCTGTCTGGATGTGTTCCTGTGTGATCTGTGCTAGATTGTCTGGTCCTGCTGTGGCAGGGGGCTTGGACATCCTGTGATACAGGCCTGTGACTCGAGGGTCTCCTTGGGTCCCTTCCAATCCCTAATGTCCTGTTGAAAGGCTGAGAGCCCTGGGGCTGAGAGCCTGCAGGAGAACAGCACTAGAGGGTAGCTGAGCAATGCTCAGCAAGAGCTAAAGGGCTTGTGAGAGGCAAGAGGCTGGGGCCAGACTCTGCTCAGTGGTGCCCAGGGACAGGACAAGAGGCAGTGGGCACAAAACTGGAAGCCAGGAGGTTCCATCTGAACATAAATATTGTTGTGAGGACTCTGAAGCCCTGGAGCAGGCTGCCCAGGCAGGTTGTGGAGTCTCCTCGTGTGCAGAGCTTCCAAGCCCAGTTGGGCACTGTGCTCCTGGGCAAGCTGCTGTGGGTGCCCTGCTTTAGGAGAGGGCTTGGACTGTCTGATCTGCAGAGGTCCCTTCCAACCCCACCATACTGGGATCACTTCTACCTGCAGCTCTGCACAGGTCCAAGACTTTAAAAGTTTAATTGCATGGCAAAAAAAGTTTAAACGCAAGGCCCAAGCCCCAGCTCCACCTTCTTCATCCTTCTTCTTCTCCACAAGTCCCTTCCAGCTCCAACCATGCTGGGGTGCTGTGTAATTTTGTGTGTGGAGGGGAAGTGCAGGTCCTGAGCACCTTTAAGTGCTCAGCTGGATACACTGAGGCTATCTCAACTCCATGCAAGATGTGACTTTTTTTTTTCCATCAGTTTTGTTGTAAGCCAAAGCCCAACTGTAGGTGTGGCCAGGAGATGGTCCAAGCACCTGCAAGCCACTCTCCTTTCTACATTAATTAACCATTGTTCAGAGCTGCTCCTGGAGTGCTCTTCTCGTGCAAAGGCTGGCAACTTAAGTATTTGAAACGGCTCATGGGGACTGCTGAGCACAAAATCCTGCTGTAAAGGAGCTGAAGTGAAGCCTGCGGGTCCCTGTGTGCTGCTTTGCAAACACATTGTTACATGGCTGGAACAAGGAGCAATGCCTTCAAGGGACAGGCTGATGGATATTTGTGGGTCCATTCAGGGTGGGGAAAAAAAAGGAAACACAGTTGATTAAGTTTCCTTGCATTGAAGTAAAGACTCCTTTGTGAAAAGAAATGGGTCTGGTCTGAGGGTTCTTTCCCTCCTTTCTTTCCAGGAAATCACAGAGGCAAAGAATGTCAGGGGCTGGAAGGAGACCTTCAAAGCTGATCCAGTCCAACCACTCTGCCAGAGCAGGATCACCCAGAGCAGGTCACCCAGGAACACATTCAAGAGCCTCCAAAGCTCATCCAGTCCAACCCCCCTGCCAGAGCAGGATCACCCAGAGCAGATCACACAAAAACACATTCAAGAGCCTCCAAAGCTCATCCAGTCCAACCCTCCTGCCAGAGCAGGATCACCCAGAGCAGATCACACAAAAACACATTCAAAAGCCTCCAAAGCTCATCCAGTCCAACCCCCCTGCCAGAGCAGGATAACCCAGAGCAGATTACACAAGAACACATTCAAGAGCCTCCAAAGCTCATCCAGTCCAACCCTCCTGCCAGAGCAGGATCACCCAGGGCAGGGCACATAGGAATGCATGCAGTAAGGTCTTGAATATTTCCAGAGAAGGAGACTCCACAACTCCTCTGGGCAGCCTGTTCCAGTGTTCTGTCACTCTCACTTTGGAAAGATTATTCCTCATGTTTCCATGGAGCTTCCTATGCCTCAGCTTCCACCATTGCCCCTTGTCCTGTCCCTGGGCATCACCCAGCAGAGCCTGGCTCCATCCTCCTGCCACTCACCTGCACATCTTTATAGACATGAATGGGGTCACTTCTCAGTTTCCTCTTCTCCAAAGAGCACAGCCCTAGCTCCCTCAGGCTCTCCTCCTAACAGAACTGTTCCACACCCTTCATCATCTTTATGGCTCTGCACTGGACTCTTACAAGCAGTTTTATGTCCTCTTGAACTGGGGGGCCCAGAACTGGACAGAGTCCTCCAGATGTGGCCTCAGCAGGGCAGAGTAGAGGGGCAGGAAAACCTCTCTCAACCTACTCACCGCAGCCCTTCTAACCCACCCCAGCATGGCATGGGCCTTTGTGTTGGTTTGAGCTAATTGGAGAATTTGAGTGAGAAATTAGACTATTGGCTGAGAGAGGTAAACACAGTGTGGCACTTCACCAAAGTTTTACTGAGAACAAACAAAACTTGTTTTTAAGAACTGTTCTGAAAACAACCAGATAGCAGATGGCTTCTAGTGGCTCTGTGCTGCTGCTGCTTCTCTTGCATGGTCTCCTTTCCCTTTGTCTTGGTAGCTAATTCAGAGTAATTTTACTAACTACTTTCCTACTTCTAATCCCCCCTGGCTGATCTACTTCAGCTTATCTGCAGCATCAACAGGTGTTGAGATAAGACTGGGGAAGAGGGGAGAGGTGGTAGGGGGGGGTTGGTTACCCTCTCTTGGGGATTTTGGGCTCTGGGAGGGGCTGTGGTGTTTCTGTATTACCTTTTCACTGTATCTATCTGCAAATATCTGTTATACCTTGTAAATATCTGCTTGGATATTGTGCTTTGCTGTAAATATAAAAGCTTCATTTACTAACTTCCAGTGTCTTGAGTCCTAGCCTGGGGTTTATAAAAGGTGGGGAGGGGGGGCAGGTAACTGCTAAACCACTACAGCCTTCTTGGCCAGCAGGGCACACGGGTGGCTGCTGGTGGTGGAGCAGACTTACTTTCCAGCAGTGACGAAGCTGTGGTCTGTGGAGCTGGAGCAGAGCAGGACGGTGGCGTTGCCGCAGCGGCGAGCTGAGGCCGGGCTGCCGCAGATGGCTTCGCGCTTCTCCACGTTCCACACCACCACGCTGCAGGGGCAGAAGGGCTCCCAACAGGTCTGCTTTCACATGACTCAAAACCCAAACCCTCACTTCCAACCCCCAAAAAAAAGCCAAGTGGAAAAAAAAAAATCCATTTCCCTGCTGTTCGTTCCCACCAGGGAAGGCAATCGCGGTCAGGCTGAGGAGCTTTGGCCCGGAAAGGTCTCAGCACAAAGGTCTGCTTCATAGAATCGTGGAGGAACAGGATGGGTTGGGTTGGAAAGGACCTTTTAAAGGTCCTCTAGTCCATGGGAAATGACATCTCCTACTAGAGCAGCTTGCTCAAGGCCCCAACTTGCTCAAGGTCTCATCCGACCTGTATTTGAACACTTCCAGGGCTGGAACCTCCCCAGCTTCCCTGGGCAGCCTGTTCCAGTGCCTCACTACCCTCACGGAGAGGAATTTCTTCCTAAGGTCTAACCTAAACCCAGTTTCCAGGTTCCCCTGCTCCCAAGTCACAAGAGGAAACTGCCTCAAGCTGCAACAGGGGAGGATTAGCTTGGACATGAGGAGCAATTTCTTCCCTGAAGGGGTTGTCAAGGCTTGAAACAAGGCTGCCCAGGGCACTGGTGGAGTCCCCATCCCTGAAGGGCTTTAAAAGCCATCTAGATGTGGTGCTGAGGGACATGGTTTGGTGGTGGCCTTGGCAGTGTTAGGTCAATGGTTGGACTCCATGACCTTAAAGGTCTATTCCAGATTCTATCTGCGTCTGTGGGGTTCCCTCTGCTGAGCAAGACTCAATCCTCTTTTAGGCCACTCAGGCAGTCTGATTTAAGATGACTTTTAACTCCATTCTCGCTTGCCTGTGTGTCAGAGGGAGCCTTCAGTGAAACTTGTGAGGGTAGGGCACGGAGCCAGCAAACTGTGCAGGCCCCAGGAAGTTTCTGGGTGATGCAACCAGCTGAAGGATCAGCTGCTCCCTTCATCTGTGCCCACACCCTGGGCTCTGCTCATGCACCCACACAGCCTTAACAGATAGGGGCAGACCCCTGAGAGGAGGCATCCACAGGGGAAAGAGCCAAACTGCCAGAGGGAGCACTCAGAGCACTCTTTGCTGCCCTGCAACATGTTGGAAAAGGATTGCAGGAGCAGAACTCGTTACCTGCCATCCTCCAGGCCTCCCAGCAAACCCCTGAAACATCCACAGGCGAAAGAGCCAAACTGCCAGAGGGAGCCCTCGGAGCACTCAGAGCACTTCTTTGCTGCCCTGCCACAGGCTGGAAAAGGATTGCAGGAGTAGAACTCGTTACCTGCCATCATCNAGAACTCGTTACCTGCCATCCTCCAGGCCTCCCAGCAAACCCCTGAGAGGAAACATCCACAGGGGAAAGAGCCAAACTGCCAGAGGGAGCACTCAGAGCACTCTTTGCTGCCCTGCAACACGTTGGAAAAGGATTGCAGGAGCAGAACTCGTTACCTGCCATCCTCCAGGCCTCCCAGCAAACCCCTGAGAGGAAACATCCACAGGGGAAAGAGCCAAACTGCCAGAGGGAGCACTCAGAGCACTTCTTTGCTGCCCTGCAACAGGCTGGAAAAGGATTGCAGGAGCAGAACTTGTTACCTGCCATCATCCAGGCCTCCCAGCAAACCCCTGAGAGGAAACATCCACAGATGAAAGAGCCAAACTGCCAGAAGGAGCACTCAGAGCACTCTGCTGCCCTGCCACAGGCTGGAAAAGGATTGCAGGAGTAGAACTCGTTACCTGCCATCCTCCAGGCCTCCCAGCAAACCCCTGAAACATCCACAGGCGAAAGAGCCAAACTGCCAGAGGGAGCACTCGGAGCACTCAGAGCACTTCTTTGCTGCCCTGCCACAGGCTGGAAAAGGATTGCAGGAGTAGAACTCGTTACCTGCCATCATCCAGGCCTCCCAGTGACACCAGGTAGAGGCTGTTTGGAGAGAAGGCCAATCCTTGCACCTTGCCCTTGTGAAGGGGGAGCCGAGCAAGCAGCTCCTTCCTCTGGAAATCCCACAGGATGATGTCTGCCTGAGGAGCAGAGCAGAGAGGCTCAGAGCCAGAGCATCAGGGTTAGGTTTAACCAAGTTCTGTGGCAGGAAAACAGTTTGGAGCCCAGCCCATGGTCAGATGCTATCCAGCCCAGGGCTCTCTGAACCATTAGCAGTAAAAAAACCAGAACTTTATTCACCTTGAAGCCCAAGAAAGTGACTTGTCCAGAAGCAACATAGGCCCCATTGCTGGACACGACGACGCAGGAGATGTTATTGGTGTGGCCGTGCAGGAAGGTCTGCTTCTGGCTGCCCAGCTCCTGAATGACCACAGTGCAGCCCAGGGGGTAGAGCACATGCTCCTTGTCAGGGTGACAGATGAGGCCACAGGGGATGTGTCCTGCAAGAGAAAGGAGTGGAGGATCTTGAGCCCAGTGTGTGTGCCCGGGTGGCCAAGAAGGCCACCAGCATCCTGGGCCTGCATCAGCAATGGTGTGGCCAGCAGGAGCAGGGCAGGGATGGACTCATGGAATCATAGAATGGGTTAGGTTG
>VWZI01020953.1:232225-276497 GCA_013396835.1 Psilopogon haemacephalus | reverse complement strand
GCTCCAGTCATGAGAACCATCCCACCATGTCTCAGTGATGCCAGTTCACCCTATTGCTAAAACCCCCACTCATTTTAATATTAAATACAGAGATGCAAAATATGAAAATCAGTTTACAAGGGAAGGTTAAAAGGTGCCTCTTTACTCTAAAGATAGAAAATATTCCTGCTCTGGATAGGAGCACTGTCCCTGCAAGGTTCAGGACCTGATTTCCCCCCACTCCTGCAAGCTCCAAAAATGAGATAACAGAGGTGGGAAGAGACCTCAGGAGGTCTCCAGACCAAAGCAGATGTAACCACAGTAATCAGACACATAGAGCCCTGCCATGCCTTTTGCCATGTTGCCCAAAAGCTCACAGTTGTGGTACTGGTGAATTACTTTTGCATAATAAAATACTGCTGGTGTTATCAAACTTATGTTGAACAAAAACTGCTCTGTGAACTTCAGCTTGAGCTGTTCAGTCACTTGAGACAGGCATAAATACTCTCAATTTACAACTCATGTACAGCAGTCTCCCATATAATAGACTAGTCAAATACTAATGAGTTTGAACCCACATTTCTCGCTAGGAAGCAATCCATGATTTATCTTGCTTAGAAATAATTTACCCACTAAGCTACACTGCCATAATATCTGCTTTTGATAATGTGTTGATAGCAGTTCCTTAAGCCTACTATTAAAAAAAGACATCAAACTCAAAACCCCCTCCTCTTAAAGTATAGCATTAATGAAGAGATTTATAACCGTAGCCTTGAAAGAAGCCAAAGTACCAGACAATGCAAGCAGTAAGTCGAGTACTTCAGGATGAATGGTTGGTCTCAGTTCTTTGTTATTGACTCATTTTTCCTCTGAGCACAGATTTGTTTTCAGACATCCTTGGCAGCATTAGCACAACACTGGAATGAATGTTTGTAGGGAAATATCTTGTTGATGTTCTGAGACTCTTTAGCACAGTCCCAACACTGGTTTCCCTATATCCCAGATGAACAAAAAATGGCAGTACTGAGTGAAACACAACCAAAGTTTGACTCTTCAATTATCTGCTAATGACGGTTTCCAATCAAAAGGAATACGCTGGGAATCCAGACTAGTAATGTTGCCAGGAAGGTGAACTTTCCAAATGCATGAAATAATTATTGCTCTGCTACATGAAATATTGCTCAGGAGCGCAAATTCTCATGTCTGGAATCCCTGGCACCAGCTATTCCAGATGAAGGCATTCATTAGGGACTTGCACATCTGGTGTTGTATACAACAGAGTGGTGCTGGAAATCAGGGAAATTCATCTGCAATTTGTATAGCTAAGAAGTTTATGGTTGATTAATAAGCCATCAGACTTGAACACTTAATGATAGAAGAGGATCACTTCGCAAGACTGATATTCTTACGGTGTTTGCAGACTGTCATAGTTTTGATTTTTTTTTTTTTTTAACAGCTGCATAAAATAAACAAAAACAGGAGTTTGCTTTTGCAAATCTCTCCTCTTCAACAAAGTAACTTTGGGTATTAAGTCCATCACTGCATTTAGTACAGTACCCCTGTACTATTAGGGAAGAGACACTTCCCATAAACTGCTCAGGATAAACTCAGGAATGTGGCAGGGTAAATCAAACAGGTTTTCTAAAACCCCCTGTTCTTCTGAGCACTCCCTTTAGTAAAAATATTCCAGGTATTTACCACAGGCAATGGAAAGCAGTGACATCCTATCCCCAAGACACTGCATTACTTCTGCTAAGGTAAAACTGACCAGATACCAGGCATCATCTTTACAGATGAGTCAGTAACAGGCACCTGACTTGATAGCCACATAAAGTTATACTCGGTTCAGCAAAAGCACAGCACTCACAATACCCAGAAAGGCAGTCCTCAAGACTAGAAAAAGGGAAAATCTCTAGCAAGAGACTCCCCTCTCCTCAGCAAACTTCCTCCTTTACAGAGTGTGATGCTGATTGTCTGGGATACACCTGTGAGCCAACTCAAGACAATTCTCAGAACTCCTATGGCCTGCAGCCCATGGCTGGTCTGAGACTACCCCAGTGTGCTGGCTTGAACAAATTGGAGGATTTGAATGAGAAATTAGACTATAGGCTGAGAAAGCAAAACAAAGTTTGATTCTACTTCACTCATAAGTTACTGGAACAAATTTATAAAAGTTAGAATCCAAAGATAAGACTGCTGAACCACCACACCCAGCAAAACCAAACATCTGTTGATTGCTGGGAAAAATAAATCCCATGTCTACACAGCATGTGACGGAAATAAAAAATTTTTAAAACCAACATACCATAAGCTTTAAGGTACCTTGTCCCTATGGATGTGATGAATGCGGCTGTGAGTCAGAAGACTTAAAGTAAAACCCATCAGAGAAATGTAAGGATTAATTGGTTGTGGGCAATTAACAAGGCGGGAATTATAAAGTAGGTAGTTATTTTTATTTCCAAAAGCCCCGCCCACAAACGATGTACAAACTAGTTAAATTTGGGTCCTAATTCAGTTGGGGAAATCATCAAAAGGATGCTTACAGGCAATTTAGTAATTTAGGAAAATCAGAATATTGGGAAAAGTTTGTCCGTGAATGGCTTTGGCCCCACTTATAAATAGGCAGCCTGGAGCCCTAGGGGAAATCTGTTTTACTCACAGCAGTGGAGTAGAATTCAGAGATAGTCTCTGGCTCCTTTGTGGCAGTGCTGGACCTGCTCAGCATCTTGATAGCCGTTGAGAAGCTTCCAGATCTTCCCTGGCTTTAGCAGGGTGCTGCTGAGCAGATGAGCTCTGACCTGATCCTGGTTCCTCTTGGCACAGAGCTTTGCAGAGGTGCAGGCAGGATCTCTTGCAGATGTGCAGAGAGCACGATGTGGGCGGCAGAGGCAGCACAGAGCAGCTCTACTGCTTGCAACTTGGCTCAATTTGTATTACTTGCCCGAGTGCAATGGCTCCGTTGGCTACAGAGATTCACCAATCAGAAATGACCGTATTAGGTGAACCCAGGGCTTGCTTACCTTTATTTGGGCAAGACACTAACAGTACCTAAATACCCATGGGTACCTGTTAATCACTTTGGGAGGAAACATAATGGCCCAAGCCTTTGTTTTCCTCCAACTCTTGCTTCCCCCATTAGCAGAAGGGTGGGGCAAGCCAGGTCATCTAATACGCCTATTAGCCTTCCATGACAAAGGAAGAGCAGTAAACTGTTAACTGACAGAGGTGCATGGATGACAGAGGCAGAGTACCAATTTAGAATAAGACATATCCAAGAACAGCATCCAAAAACAGTGCCATAAAAGAGCAGCACTAACAATGCAGCACCACTTGTTTGGCACATGTAAAGGAAACAGGCAGACCTCATTCACTGGCAAAGATTATTTTTGCTATGTTATTCTTGCAGAAAGACTATGAAAAACACTATATTGCAAACAACAACTAGAACGTCTTCAAACATAGCTGGTGAGCCATGCCTTTAGCTTCCAGGTGCATCAGTTTCTAGGGATGCCTCAATCAGAGAGCTCATCATAAGTTTGGGTTCCTTGCCTGACATTGCTATTCATCTCTTTTTATTTATTTATTTACATTTTTAATTGACCTGAAGATCTGGGTTTATGTATTAGTAATACTTAGTGGACATATATCTATCTTTTAGCTTCAGAATTTCAAATGTTACATTTATTTGTATTTATGATAATATCATAGAACACCTTGGGTTGGAAGGAACCTTAGAGATCACATATTGCACCCAAACATTGTTCTGGCTCTGTTAATAACTTTGTGTTAAAATATATGAAACCAACAGGAATTTGTAAACTCAGAGAAATAGAAAAGATCACAAATATTCTTAGATACATTTAATCGACCACAACCTGAATCTTATTCAAGTTTCTACTCTCAGATCTTTTCATCTATGCTTGCTACAACAATGTTCATGTTGTCTTGCTGTAGGGAAATATTTCACTTTTTGCAGCTGTCATCCATGTTGTGAAAACCTGTTCTGCAATATTTTCCACATCAATATTTCATCTTTCAAAAAAATTACCAATAAGAACATTCTAAAGAATTTTGATCTTTTAGTTTTGGGAAGCTTGACTGAAACTGCTCTTTTCTACCTAGACTGGCTCATATGCTTCCTTATGCACAACAAAATAAATTAAAATCCAGAAAGTATTTGTTTCTAAAATTCTAAGGTCTATTCTGTAGAGCATAAATATTGGTCCTGTTGAATTGTTTTGGAAAGGAGCTGCACCTTGCACTTCTTGCTTTGGAAAAAAAATCTTTCTATTGATTAACACTTCTGAAACTTGTATCAAAATGAATAAGGAAATACCATTTTAATTTTGGGGAATTCACTTTCTAATGCCTTGCAGAACCCATGGCTGCAGTCCTGAAGTCAAGAATAGTGGACCGCCACGCTTTGGGCGTTTGTGATGAATTTATAGGTTAGTGTTTCAACTCACCACCTTTCCCCTGTGTACTTGCATACAGTGGGGGTGTGTATGCAATCATTCCTTTCCTGAAAAAAAGAGTGATGATTTCTAAGCCACAGAAGGCTCATCACTTTTAGTCACATCGGTGGTATCTTTCTCCTGTTAGAGGGCCAACAAGATATCATTGCAGGGAAAAAGAAGAGCCAAGTTCACAACAAAGCATTTTTGGAAGATTTGGAATCAATAAGATACTAATGGGAATTTCTTACTTTCACATTTAGATTTCCTTTTTTCTTTCTAGAAGAGTATCTAAGCCCTCTTTACAAACTGTTTAAAATTTCAAACTGCAGAATCGAGGTAAAAAGATGCTATGAGAAAAAAAAATCTCTTCTAGCTTTGTGTACAAGTTCTTATCATAATTTTAATTGATTTTTTTTCCCTCAGTCTAACACAAATGTTCTAATCTCAGTGATAAAGTCAAATACTGTCTGTTGATAACGTTTTAATCATTTGACTCTTTGTGGCTTTAGCCCTACAAAGAGAACAGAAATACCATCTACGGAGGTATGGCAGAACTCGGAAATGGGTTTCTCTTGCATCTAAGAAAGGAAATCAGACTGACATTTTCATCCTCTTCAGGACTTAGAGCAGATAAAATATTTTCTTCCATTTTTTCTATCTTTAATGATGCTATAGGATGTACAGTTCTGGAGCCCCCCAGCACAAGAAGGACATGGAACTGCTGGAGAGAGTCCAGAGGAGGGCCACAAAGATGATCAGAGGGCTGGAGCACCTCTGCTATGAGGACAGGCTACAAGAGTTGGGCCTCTGCAACCTGGAGAAGAGAAGGTACCAGGAGACCTTATGGTAGCCTTCAAGTATCTGAAAGGAGCCCACAGGAAGGCTGGGGAGGCACTGTTTACAAGGTCTTGTAATGACAGGATGAGGTGTAATGGGTTTAAACTGGAAGAGGGGGAATTTAAATGGGATGTTATGGGGAAATTCTTTACAGTAAGGGTGGTGAGACACTGAAACAGGATGCTGAGGGAGGTTGTGGCTGCTCCATCCCTGGAGGTGTTCAAGGCCAGGTTGGGTGAGGCCTTCAGTGACCTATTCTAGTGGGAGGTGTCCCTGCCTATGGCAGTGGGTTGGAACTGGATGATCTTTGAGGTCCTTTCCAACCTAAACCATTCTATGATTTTATACTTTGTGATCATTTAAAAGTGAGACGTCATCTAAGATGGAAAATAAAACCATCTTCTATACTTCCCACTGACTACACTTCTGCTTGCCACTTTCCACAAGGCCACAGGAAAGAGAAATTCTGTCCCTACTGCATGGACAGCAGAGCCCATGAGTCCTGTCCTGCCTCCATTGCTCCAGACCAAGGACAGGCAGCTGTGATGGCAAGCTGTGGTGACTAACAGAAGATGCAGCTCTTTCCAGTACTGATCAATGCTTATTCCAAAGTCATATTTCACACAGGATAGGGCTTGAAAGCTGTGACCTAAGAAGCCTGAAGTCTGATTTTTCTCTCAGTACTGTTTGGTTTATAGCACTTGGTTTCTGCTGAGAACATTTCAAATTACAAACAAAAGTATGCCTTCATTTTCATAAAATACTTTTTTTCCCCTATTTTTTATCTAGCATTCTCCTGCAACAGTAACTCCTTTCAGATGCACATTTAAAATACATGATGACTATTTTGGTAACTCAAAGAAATATCAGAGACCACATCCCACCTCTTGCAGCTTGGCAATGAACAAACTTCCAGCAAAAAACCAGCCCTGGAGTTATCCATAGATCTGGTGTAATTAACAGTTCTAATAAACTGCATCAGCAGCACAAGGAGTTAAATCTTCTTGCTTCAAAATTACCATTAGATGCGAATGGCACTGCTAAGAGGTCACACATACTCATAATAATACTGATATAAAGGCACATTTTCAAGTCAGCCCTAATCCTAAATTTAGGCTTTGTAAGAATGATTTTGTTACAAAAGTTGAAGGTGAGAGAAATATTTACGTAAAATTAATAAAAATTAAGCTGATACTAGATAAATATTTTTGCAGGCTTTTAGACACTCTGTATTTCAATGTACTAATTCAAGAGGAATTTAAAGCAGTCAGTAAAGAGAGACTAAAATGAGGGTTTATTTATATTTCTGCAGGGAGAGAAGTACAAATAACAGTAAGGAATACTAGAAGGCAGGCCTTTGTTTTTTAAAGCATAATTTAAATAATCAGCAATAGTATTTATTACATGGAACAGGAAAGACTTAACTCTAAATTTATAGATTCCCTTAAGAATAATTTAAAGTACATTAATGTAAATATATTCATTTTTGGCTTGGGGTAAAAATAATGATACCGTTTGCACCCAAATAAATAAAACACAAATGTTATTCTCTTGACAACCTGCAGTGTATTGCTATGTATTACTCTCACAGAAAACATAAGTGCATACAGAGAAGGCCTGAAATGCAGTCAGAAGGGGTACTCTAAAGCATATTTTTGATACCTTCTAGCCCAGCCTACACCCTAAATGAGAGACTGGTGCCTCTTATGAATTAAACATAATTCTTGATTTATGTTCTGTTACGCTTGTACCAAAAGCCATTGTTCCAGAGCAGTGTCAGTGTGAATTCGTTTAATGATATTGATGATACTTCTCACATAGGGAATACAAAGCAACAAGCAGTGCAGAGCACGGCTTTATAAATCACACCTGTAGAGCACTAGGCAATAAATAGCAAGCCATTAATTCACTCTAAATTATGCTAAAATACTTAAACTACTTGTGCAGCAAATTATAAATACCTGCCATCTCTGGTCAAAATGCAGAACTTCTGACCAAGACATTTTCTCGAATCACATCATCTATGGAATCATAGAGTCATAGAATGGTTTAGGTTGGAAAAGACTTAAAAGACCACCCAGTCCCACCCCCCCGCCACAGGCAGGGACACCTCCCACTAGATCAGGTCACTCAAGATCTCATCCAGACTGGCCTTGAACAAATCCAGGGAGGGAGCAGCCACAACCTCCCTGGGCAACCTGTTCCAGTGCCTCACCACCCTCACTGTGAAGAATTTCTTCATCCCGTTCAAATCTCCCCTGCGCCAATTTGAACCCATTCCCCCTTGTCCTGTCATTACCTGACCTTATGAACAGCCCCTCCCCAGCCCTCCTGTAGGCCCCCTTCAGATACTGGTAGGCTGCTATAAGGTCTCCTCGAAGCCTTCTCTTCTCCAGGCTGAAGAGCCCCAACTCTCTCAGCCTGTCCTCATAGCAGAGGTGCTCCAGCCCTCTGATCATCTTTGTGGCCCTCCTCTGGACTCTCTCCAGCAGTTCCATGTCCTTCCTGTGCTGGGAGCTCCAGAACTGCACACAGTACTCCAGGTGGGGTCTGACAAGAGCAGAGTAAAGGGGGAGAATCCCCTCCCTTGCCCTGCTGGCAATGCTTCTCTTAATGCAGCCCAGGACACGGTTGGCTGTTTGAGCCGCATGTGCACACTGTTGGCTCATCTTGATGCCTATAGAAGGCATCAGATTAACTGGGTATGTGTCAGGCCTTCTTTCTTTAACACAAGAAGCAAATATTGCATGCTGTCCTTGACATTATATGGAGCCTATCACGCTAGGGAGGCAAATCACTTCCAGTACTTCCATTTCGAAATTATTCACTGGCTTCTGTGAGTTGCTGGCTTAACTGCATTAGCCACTTGTCCAAATAACTAGTGCTGCTGCAGCTCAACAAAACAGAAAGACTTAGGTCCTGGAGATCACTCCAGGTTAACATTGCCTTATCTGATACAATCTCATGCCACACATGTACACCAACAGCCACACTATGCTTACCCAGACTCACTACTCATTAAATAATGTCTTGTGCAATGTGATATCAAATAGCAGAATCTTGTCCAGAGGTGAGGAAACATTTTCCTTAAGAAAATTAAAATTAGAGGGCAATCGATGATTAATTTACAAATCATCTGATATGAAAGACGGTTTAGAGTCGTTAATGCTTAGAGTTTTTGGCAGGGAAAACAGCTAATTTTTTTCTTGTGGTGCATTTTCATTTCAATTTTAGAATTTAAATAGAATTTAATTTCAAACTTAGATTGTGCCAGGGGTGGTTTAGGGTGGAGATTAGGAAAAAATTCTTTGCTGCAAGAGTGGTCAGGGATAACAACAGGATGCCCAGGGAGGTGGTGGAGTCACTGGAAGTGTTCAAGAAATGTGTGGATGCAGCACTTTGGGGCATGGTTTAGTGGCCATGCTGGTGTTAGGTCAGCAGTTGGACTTGATGATCTTAGAGGTCTTTTCCAATCCAAACAATCCTATGATTCTCTGAGTACTGTCTCTTCTGAAGTTACTCAGTGTGAGCTATATGTCTTTTTGCCTGTGTCTGAGAAACACTAAAACCATTTCCAAATAAATTTATTACTTAAAAGTTTTTTTTAATCATTTAGAGATCCGTTTCATATGCTGTACAATTTGTGAGGTAGAAACCGTAAAGATATATTGTGATCCTGTCATGCAGATCATAGCTGGTGCCATGGATGTAACAACAGAAGCTTGCTTCCCCAGAAACTGCAGCCCAGTCCTGCCACATGAGACCACCAGGGAAGATGCTCACATAGGTTTGTGCACAAGCAGGTCTTCCTCTTCATCGAATCTGCAAATAGTTATGGAAAACATGGCCAGAGAACAGTAATTGTGCTCAAGAAAGCAAGATTGTAAGCCTAAGAAAGGGTTAAGACACCATGCACCTGACTGTGCTGTCTGAAGCCCAAGTACTGCTTTTTTCAGGATGCTTAGCTTGAGCAGTCAAAAACAGAGAAGAAGAGTCTGACAATTTGTACACTAATGCACTCAGGTCAGGTGGTTGGTTCCTTCAGAAGTCTGTGAGCACAAAGGACCAATGTTGCTGCTACAAATCACAGTAAGAAAGCTGAGAGTCAAAGCTGAGTGCAGGAGATGGATCCTGTCCCTGGTTTCTACCAGTTATGATAATACGTTTGCACGATCACTTTTTTCTGAGTTACCAAACAGTGCTTTAAAAACCCCAAACAAAACAAAATCGCTTAAATTATTATGACAGGATCCATGTCAAGCTTTGGTCTGGACTTCCCCAAACTGTTGTGGTTCCCTTCACTTCTATTTCACCTCCCCAGAACATCGGCAATCTCCAGTACTCCATTACCCCCCTAATCTGACATTTTGATAGTGAAAATTTAAAGATTGCTACAGCAAAACCAACCACAGCATCTTGGGAAGAATCCTGACGTTGCCTCTTAGTGATTTCTACCTTTTCTAACATTTCTGTGGGCAGGGTGCACACTTTCTGCACAAACTCTTCCAATGTCTCACTTAAACTGGACCCCAGGAGCTTTGTAATCTCACCACAAGCTCACTCCTCTCTTTAATTCCCCAGACTGATTTTTCTGTGTCCACCCATTTTTCTATTTCCCAAATTAATCTTAATGATTTGCCAATGGAAAACAAAGTAAATTATTCTTTCTAACTAACCTATCTGGAATTACTTTTGCCATTTTAACTTTGAAAAGAAACCACTTAGCCTAACACTGTTTTAACCACATTTTTAAGTATAAAAGTCACAAAATGTCTGGGGCTGGACAGAACCTCGAAGGATCATCCAGTCCAACTCCCCTGCCAGAGCAGGATCACCTATACCAGATTGCACAGGAATGCGTCCAGGCAGCTTTTGAATGTCTCCAGAGCAGGAGACTCCACAACCTCCTGGGCAGCCTGTTCCAGTGTTCTGTCACCCTCACAGGGTGAAACTTCCTATGCCTCAGTTTCCACCCATTGCCCCTTGTCCTGTCATTGGGCATCACCAAGAAGAGCCTGGCTCCATCCTCCTAGCACTCACCCCTTACATATTTATAAACATTGATGAGAGGTCACCTCTCAGTCTCCTCCAAGCTAAAGAGTTTGGAGAACATATACTCTATACTACAGTAATTATACTCTATATATTTGAACTTTGATGCTAAAACTTAGCTTCATCTATCCATCACTGTGTACCAGTTTCTGGGAGATAAAATATTATGCTGCTCTCTGTGGGTTCTCCCATTGCTTTTTATTTCAACAGCTTCCAACAGCCCTTTGCATACGAACAGCTGCAGAATACTCTTGCTCTTTAATTCGTTTCAGTGGTTGCGTGAGCAGATTGAGGTCAGTGTAATGCCCTCAAAATTTCTAGTGGAAAACCACTGGTGTTATGTGCATTAAATCTGGGGTGACCATAGCCCACACTTTTCAGCATAAAAATTCCTGAGCCTGACCCAGTTATCCAGCTTTGCCAATGAGTACTCTGCACAAAAAGGAAAAGGTTCCCAAAGAAATATCAGAGCAGAAACTAATCTCTTATAGCGCAAGCACTAGATACTGGCAAAGCATCAGGAGTTCAGTCTGTAGACACCAGGCTTAGCTGTAGAATGAATCAAAAAAAGCATTAAAATATAAAGATAAATATAAAGATATCGTTCTTCTATGAACAATGACAGCCCAAATCATTACTGGTTTTGTAGCTACCATCTCAGCTATATTTCCTAATTCTAAAAAAAACCCACTGAAATTAAGTACTGCCAACAAGCAAAAGTTCTATTTTTAAGTTTTGCCTTAGCAGACCAGAAATAATTTTGTAGCTGAACACCACTGTTCTTACTTTGATGCTCTTTTGGTAGCACTACAGCTGATTTAACCTCACCCATACGGACTATGAACTCATACAGGCCCAGCAGGCAGTTATGGGTGCATTCTCCTCCTTGTGCTGCCCAGCCCTGGCTGGAAGTGCTCTTTGCCTTTGGCAAGCTCTTATTGAGAGCAAATCAGCAGGAATGCACAGGCATGACAGGTATTTTGGCATTGCTGATTTTTATGCTAATTTTGTAAAGGCTCTGTCAGAATTTCATTATAAACCATATTTTCAAGAGGCTTATAAATCAACCATGAAGTGTATTCTGTGCTCACACTTTCACACAAAGCATAAGTCCTAATAACATTATTATTTTGCCAGTGTAAAAAAACAAACAAACAAACAAACAAACAAAACCCATAACAAAACAAACAAAAAACCCCAAACATAGTTTATTAAAATTTTATTTATCACTTTTTCAAGTATAACCCAAAATATTAAAGATATAAATGCACTGCTAAACAGACTAATGCAAAGCTTTCAGCACTAGCAAACATTAAGCTCTATGATACTGTTACTGTATGGAAATCCAGTGAAGCTCATTCAACTTTTGTGAGCCCCAAAACACATACCACAAGCCTTGGAGGTCAAGGCCATTGCAGTTCCAGGACCAGCTCCTAGGTAAAGAGATCACCCTTCATAAGGTTTGATTACTCTGTCCTGGCTTTGTCACTCTTTAACAGCTCCAGCTAAGAATTCACATTGCAAGTCACACTCTGCACCAGAAAAGCCCTGCTGCCGAAAGTGAGACAAAATCCCAGCTTTGAAGTCCAGTTTAACTACCTATGAGGCAGATACATTGAGAGCCATGAGCTGCTGAAGCAAATAAACATCCTTTAGCAAATGAAATTACTTCAAGTGAGCTACCTCTACTGACAAGTGTAATCCACTAATTGTCTGTAGCCACTATGTGATCTGTCAATGCCTGTTTCTGATTATTTTTCAAATTTTCATTTCTTTTTTAGTCTTGTAGCCAAAAGCATTCCAGAGCTCTGGACGTACTCACAAACAGTAAACCTAGCTACTAGCTAGATCTCTGGTGGATGGGTTAGAAATCAACCATAGAAATGTTCTTACAAATATAAATCAATATTCCTGACATATCATAAATACTACCAAAAGAAAGACTTAAAAAAAAATCTTTATTTCATTCATCCAACACTCACTAACAATTTGTAACCATAAAGAGTCCTCCTGAGATGCTTTTTTGCATCACAACAAAGCATTAAGAGATCAACCTTTAAAAGCTTAACCAAAACCCCAAGTGCAGTCTATATGTGGTGAAACTAATGACTTTTATGACAATCTGCTTATCCACACATCACTCTAGCAAGCTGATGCAAAAACTCCCAGTGTTTTAGTGTCTACAGGTTGTGCCATATGGCACTGCAAAGCTAAGATTTAAATTTGGCCTCAGCGTCACAATAACCATCTCTTTAAAGGTACAAGTAAATACACTGAAATAGATGCATGGGGAATGTATTCATTTGCAGAACCTGAACATCAAACAATCTGTACTCTCTGGAAGCGCACAACTTATCCACAGGGACAGCAGTGCTCAACCAGGCTTGTGAAGCCACTCGCAGCTGCCCAGCATGCTCTGGCACAGCAGAGCTACAGATGAATCTCATACAAAGGAGAAAGGGCTGACCATAGGTATTCTGTGTGCTGCCTGAGAGAGACTTGGAAAAGAAAAAAAATTAAAAAGAGGAAATCATACGTTAAAGAAAATGCCACACAAAAATAAATGTTTTGAAGACCATGTTTCATATTCCCTTGTAAAGGTACTGGAATCCTTGCATAGACCAGGAGAAGTGAGATCTTGATGCACTTCAGAATAAACAGTCAGCACTGACTACAGATCTGTTTGCCCTCCCCCTTGAAGACAGAAAGCCAATGTTCCTCATCTGTCAACACAGACAGCTGCCTAGAGTGCTGCACTAGGGGTTCCCAGTCAAGAGACACCTTGCATAGCTTTGCCAGGGAAAAGAGAATTAGGACATCATTTCCTCCTTTCCCCTGGCAATAAAAGATGCAGATCTCTGCTGGTGAAGGATGCAGGACCCGACCCAGCACAGCAAAGTTGTTGCCTCCCGCCCAGACGGGCAGAAACCTCCCAGCAGTGATTGCTACAGACAAGCTAAACTAGAGAGTAGGGATGCGAGCTACAGCCAACATTAGCTAACAGTGCAAAGAGCAACTCAGAAGCAAAGTTGTCTTTTTCATCTATTTAATCACTTGACTCTGTGACTTTCTTGCTAAAAACAACAGGAAAAAAAAATCAAGTAAAAAAATCAAAAGCTCCACAGATTAAGAAAAACAAAGCTCAAAGCCACAGCAAAGCACAGCACCATTCTGGGAAGCAATGATGTTTTCATCACGTTAAGTAACAACAGAGGTCCAGCCTCATTTTGTGTGAAGGTCACTCCAATACGAAATCCTTGAAACAAAAAAGACAACAATTTGTGCATAGATAATTGGAACAATGACCTAACTGTCCATATGATTTAAAACACAAAGCTCTGCCTAAGAACATTGGTGACCAAGAGAACAGTGCCAGCTCCCAGAGCAAAGGGACAGTAGCTCCAAAGCTGAGCACTTCACCCAAAGGAAAGGTCAGCTGTCCCTGGCAAGCAGGAAAATACCCAAACAGATTTCATGGCTGCTGGCAAGGTAAAGTGTCACAGATGAAATGTTTGTCCTTGCAGATATTACAGTTGAAACCTCACATGGCTTTCAGCTTGACTTATGTGCTGCAAGGGTATCTGGTAGTATGTAGGGCATATATCACTGTGAGAGCAGCCCAGGGAGCCCAGCCTCAGATGCACCAGAAAGCCTCACTGAAAGTTTCCCAGGCATGTGCAGTTTCCACAGTCTGATGAAAGGAAAGGGTCTCCCCCAAAGTCCCTGAATGGACACTGGTATCTGACCAGTCATGCTCCTCCTGCACATCTACCTCTCAACAATGTCATGAATACAGCTCCAAGCAAAGTGGCCTCAATCACTTCAGTTAACCAGAGATTCTAGTGACTATTTCCTCCATCGTTTCAGTAACAGACCAAAAGTCAAAGCAGTGAGCCTGAAAACAGTCAATATTGACTCGGTTCCCACACTGATTCAAGGGCCTTCCTTCACAGAGCAGGGCTCTTCCCACTCACTTGAAAGCTAAAACCTTCCATTAAACCCTGGCACTGTGCAGTTTCTTACAGACGGGAGAATGAGGAAGTAGTACAAAAAAAAATTCAACAAGGAAAAGCCTAGCATATTGATAAGGAATCTGAGGTTTGTTTTTCATTCTTCCATGGGGTTGGAGTCCATATATCTCTGCACAGGTACCTTGTACCTGTTCCAGCACACAAACTTCAGGAAGTCACGCCATGTCACACACAACAAGGAGCTGAGCTCCAGCTCCTCCTAGCATGCAATGGCTACAGGAAAAACTACCATCAGCTTAAAACTTACCTTGAGTGAGTTAATGAGCAAACCCACAACCCAAACAGACCTAGTGCTACCAAGCTTGGGATGGGTATTTTTTAGTCACATGAAATGGTGTTGGAAACAATGAAGAAGAGACATGTGAGACCTCTACCCAACATACTCAGATCCTCCAGAAGTGGAAGTCCTCTCGGAGCTGGAACATGGCTATACGGCTAGCTAAATTCTTCCATTTGCTAAGCTATGGCACTGAGAGTGGGGAATACTATGTTACAACCTTTTCAGACATTATTTTGTATTAGTAAAGACAGCTACTATAAAACTAGTAAGCTAAGGAACCTCTAGTATTAGTTCTTGTTAGATTTATAGATGGTGAACATTCCTTCCAATCTGCTGTTTAGAGAACAAACTTTTCTAATAACTGGGTCCAAGAGGCTGTGCTCTGAAGTGCAATCAGATATGACCATCTGATTTAAATGCACTTCAAACACTAAGTTTTTTGAACTTCAGTGTCTCTTGGAGGCATCATTTTCCTTTTTTAATTTTATCAATCTTCTAGAGAAGCTTCCAGTAGCTCCCCTACTGTCATAGCATCTTCAAGACATCTTTACAGCTCTTCCATGGTATTTTGTGTAAAGAAAAACTTTTAGCTCATTATTACAACAGCTGCTAATGAAGATCTCTAGGCTTTCTTCAAGCTGATAAAGAGAGAAAGACAAATATTTTAAGTAGCCATTAAGCTGTGCTACATCAATGGTGATTTACACAGAATTTCTATAGCAGCACACAGCACATCCACTTTAATATCAAGTAAGTTAATTGTGATCAATGATACTACAGCAGAAGGCAAATGAATTCTTAATGACAAGATACTCTGCATGTTACAAAAATAGAAGCGAACAAGAAACCACTTTGCTGCATTTTCCATATTAATTGTTACTACTGTATTAAAAAAAAAATAAAGGAAAATATTATTTTAAAGACTTTCATAGACAATTGATTTTACAGAAGATAGCTGGATTAGGAAAATAGGATTTTTTTTCCTAATATTCATTTTTCAGTTTATGTTAACAGGTGTTTGATTAATTTAAAAGCTACCATCACATAATTCATGGTTATATTTTTAGCCACTGAATACACAACTGCAGACTTTATGGGTGTCCTTGTCTCACTTTTTAAATCTCTTTTGTTTGACTTGTAGGTTTTAATGTGCATCGTAACACCTCTCATCCAGCAGCAAGAAATTCTCTGGGGAACACTTGCAGAAAATAGGACATTGAGTCCATAATTAAAGTAATCTCTTCCCAGGCAGATGCTTCAGTTGGCTCTGTTATCACATATTACAAAAGGCATCTTGAGGCCTATAAAATGTGCAGCAAATGGCTTTGGAGATGAGAAACAGCAATTTTTCATCTAATTTTGATCCATAGACATGTAAGTACTGTATTGCTACTTTTTGGTACAGAGCCAAATAACTATTGTGGTTGTTGAAATGAGCTTGGCAGTAACCAAAATTAAAGAGTACTCCAGTTTTTATCCTCAGTCAGGAAAGCCTTTTTCTAACCATATTTGCACTTAGCAAATAAGCCTGCCATCTCAAATATGTTAATGCCTACATCTGGATTTAGAAGAAAGGCTTTCTGCAGCTTAACTCACCATACATACTCTCTCTCGGCTTGTTAAAACCATTGTTCAAATTATGGCCCTAACTTCTTCACTACTTTGCAACATGGTATGGTGATATCGATTGGAAGGATTTCTGCTGTTTATCTTTTTGTACATTAGGACATTTAGGACACGATTCTTTGAATGTGTAAGTGGGTTCTGCAGTGTAATTTGCTCCTATCAGTTATAATCCTCTGCATAAACACTTATGCTGATAGGAGCTGGATGAGTTTATGGGACATGATTTTGGTTTCTGACTGCAGGTAGCGTGTGTTGTACGTGGGCAAAATTTCACCTCAACCTGCTGATGTACTGAAAAAAACACAGACACAGATGGACTTTCTTCCGTTATTAATTCCTTCAAAGTTGTAGTTTTAAACTCTTCTCTATTTGAAAAAGCTGCTTGCTGTTCAAGACTTTTTAAGGACATTTATCACAGAAAATGTCTCAAGTAAGTGTACATTACTACTCGGGCTAAACAGCTTATGCTGAGCTAAGAGCGGTATTTAGAAGGCTGTAAGACAAGATGTTGTATTTGTTACATTTCTAATAAGAAGTCTTCAGAATATTACTGCATGTCTGCATAATAATCCATAGATTATTAAAGTTCAAACAAATAAGGTGGGAAAAGTTAACTTGTATGAACTAAGAATACAGACAAAGCATCCTTATGTGTCCTTGGCTGGGTACACAAACAAAACAAACTTTCAAACGATTAATCTGAAGGCATTAATTTTAAAAAATACCAAAAGTGTTGTCTAGGCCTTTGATGACAGCATGGACACGCCTGATTGCTCTGCTGGATCAAAGCCAGTGCTCAGCATCCTGTGGTATTGAGCTCTTCTCAAAGTTATTTCCTAATAGTCCCTTGCAAGAAGTTAAATGCTTCCCAGAGAAACATACAAACAATACACTTATCTCAAACTCATTCATGCACCGGACACTTGCTGTATTATCTGCTGGGGAGGTGGCATTGAAACGATCAGACCCTTTCAGTCATCCGGGGGGGCATTCCAGAGCTACAAAGGGGTTCCATGTGTATGCAGTGTCTGGTTGTATGGGTTTGTCTGCAGCAGTGAAATACAGCTTCCTAAGGCATCTCTTGCAATTGTCTTTGCCTGTACTCATGCTTTTATCCACTGCATGTTTACCCTTGCAGAAGGGTTCTACGTATGTTTACTGCTGGCTTTTCATACACCAACCTTTCCAAAAGAACTCACAGGAGCTGTTATATGAAGCATCCTTCTGAGATGTCATTTTGAAAGGTTTGTTATCGATTGAGTGTTAGCAGCCAGCAGTTATTTCATTTAATTCATCTGTTACACAAGAAAACCTCCTAATGGAAGCAAACTATTGGAGTGTGTGTAATACACTTTATAGTCCAGTCATGTTTTCAAAATTAAGCCATCTCAAGAAAAGAGGAAGACAAAGCACCTCTTTGAATAAAACAAAGATGCATGGTGCTGATAAACTGTGTTCTGAAAAAATAATCCTGAAGTTACATTTCAGAGGGTGAAATGAAGTTCTAGAGAGAATTTTAAATACAACTACTGATAACTGTGTTACAGATTGTGAACTGATGATCTCATGTACAAAAATAATGGGTAGGTTGTTCAAAAAGAGAAGAAAGTAAAATCTAATTTCTGCCTCTAGAGTTGCCAAATGAACATTTGTGAGAAAGGAGGCAATTCTCATTACGATTGTTTTATTATTTAGATAGTACGAGTAGAAAATGATTTGATTTAATTTTATTTCATGCAGGAGGTGCCAGTCTTATATGGAACCATGCCAAAATCTTAACAGAGTAGCCGAAGGCTATATTGAGCTGCCTTCTGCTATCTTACATTACAAGTACATAATATATATAAAAATTCTGTCATATGAAGAAAAGAAACTGTCCCAATATTGTATCATCTTGCAATTTCTATTCTGGCATTACACAATGTTGGTGAAAGTAACATTTTGTAGGTTCGCTCATATTTTAAATCATATCCAACTAACTTAGCAATAGAGTTTTCCGTGCTTCTATTTTTAAAAATTATCCACATAATTCTTCTTGGGTTTTTTTTTGTTCTAGTTTTCTTGCACCTACACAGCATGAGTAGCTTAAGATAGCAAATGGCCAGTTGTCTGCAAACTTGGAGAAAATGTTAAAATCCTAACATTCCCCTCATTAAAATGTGCTTTCAGTAGGAGTATCTAGGAGAGTATCAGACAGTAGGCTTCACCTCCAAGAAAAAAAGGCAAAAACCCCAATGTTTTATGAATTTTACAAAATTGCCATTTTTATTCGTCAAACGCCTACGTGGGATCTAAATAGCAATCCATTTCGGTCAGCAGAGACCAAGGGCTTGATTCAGATGCCTAAACATATGTAAAATAATTTTGAATTCCCTGTGAAACTAGTAGAGCTACAGAGACCTAGACCTGCAGGTATCTCATTCTGGATGAAGAACTGTGTCGCATCCTAGATGTCTGTAAAACAAGATTGCACTCCCATTAATTCTCAAGGGAATTACAGCTAGCACATAAATACCTACCTGGAGGCATCTACATATTCCACCTCCAGTGGAAAACAACAGGAAATCCCCTCAAGGAGTAGAAAATGAGATGCTAACTTCTATCCTGCTCTGTGGTTTTCTTTTTGTGCTCTGAACACATCTGAATATTCACTACCACAGTGCGCTTCATGCTATTGCCTCCTGCTAAGATTTCTGAAAACACCCAGAAATCCTCAGTGGTCACCACTGTATATCTTAGTACCACAAAAATAGATGAAACTCAGACAAGACTAGTAGACAAGCTCAGTGTAATTCTGCAGAGTCAGTTGAGTCTGTGCTGCTTGGGGTCATACTCAGAGGAGAGACAATAATCCCATGAACAGTGTTTGCATTTCAGTGGAAAATTAACAAACACAGAGGATGAAGAAGGTAATCTGGGCACCACATCAAAACAGGGCGTGAGAGCACAGTCAAGATCTGAATCAAATATTGGCTTGTGATTTCCAGAATGTTACACTTAATGCTGACTGACAGTACAACAATGCCTCTACCCAGGGAAGTGGAAAACCAAGCAAAGGGGTAATTTTTCTTCATAGCTCCACTAAACTGGCACACTATCAAGAAGCAATTGCTGATGATTTATTTTTTTTCTTCCACAAGGCATAAGTTATATCAATATAGAAAAATAAATCTGCAACATTGGGCTAACGTCAGAACTACCCTGTCTGTAAACTAGGACTTCTATCTTAGTTGGTGCCTTTACAACCTTTTTCTCAGAGTCCAAAACAGCATTGAAAATGGTGGTAAGAAATGTCCACTTTTATACTTATGATACAATAATGGTTGGAAAGAGAGAGGTGGTGCTTAACTGAAGAAATGAGCTGGAGCTGCACAGAACCTTGCCGTCAAGGCTGCTTATGCACTGAGGTCTCCACGTGTGTTGTGACACACTCTTTGACCGGCTGCAAAGACTGCAAATCGCAGCAACAACTAGAATACAGCAAACGATGTATCTCATTGCACAATTCTGTTTCATTATGGGGACTAAAAACCTATAGGACTATATCATGAAGAGCTGAGTGATTACATGTAAGTATGAAGGACCTAAGAGACCATAATTATCATATTTGTTATTTTCTGTTTACTTTCCAGTTTTAATATCTGTGTATGTGATAATTGTGTATAGAGTAAACATAATTGTGCACTTAATTTTGAAGATGAGACTCTGTATTTCTTTCAGTTACAAGAAAAAAGCTGTAAATGGTGTCTTAAATGACAGTTTAGCTCAGTGGTGTACCAGAGGAGTGCTGTTCCTTGAGCTAATACAAGCCCTTTCCCGTTCTGCCTAGAGGAGAAATACAGCAAACCATGTCATCTTCTTGGATGTCCATTCAGTATTTCCATAATTACTATCATAGGCTTTCTGTAAATGCTTTTAGTAGGTTACCAAAACTCTCCATCATGGTATTTGTGTCCTGCAGTGTTTGTACAACACGGTATTTCAAGTTTGTACATTAACACAGTTGCCAGTTTTCAGATACAGACTTAAACACCTAGTTCTGGAACAGGGTACCTCAAATTTCCCAGAAAGGAGTTGCATCATGGAGGTGATTATGCAAAAGCCATACTCTCAGAGAGAAACACATCTCCTTTCTTGAAAGTTTCTTTCAGTAGTTCAGCTGTCTACCTCAGCATTCAGTCCTAAACTTTTTCCAGGAACTCTGCTGAGAAGCAGTCGCCCCTGCTTCAGAAGTGATATGCCAGTGCCCTGGCTTAGCAATCACATTTCTCTTACCTCTGTCTTCACAGCTATTCCTGCCTGCACCATGAGCTGGGCTAATTAGGTGTCAGATGACAGAAGCTAGTATATATAGTACCTGCAAGGGCTTCTTAAATTTTAAGATGAGTTGCAATAGGTCACGTCTCTTAAATGAGATACTAGACACTGCCTGCAGAAGCCCAGTCCACTATTAATAGAGGTTACAGTGAATATAAACATAGGCACAATTCCAATTATGAGGCATCTGTTCAATGAGTAACAAAAACGGCTATATCAGGAAAATTATTATTTTCTAATGTAATTTCTATAGTAACCTACCCTACTTAATAGAGTAGCTGGAACTTCTGCAACAAAGCATGCTATGGTCAAAACAAAGCATGCTTTTGCAATGTAGGTCAGCTCTATCACTTTTACAAACTAGTAAGTTAAGCCATCTGTAAAACAACAGGCTTAGCATCTAAGATGTAATGCAGCCTGCCTCTCTGCTTAACAGCCATTATCCCTCTTGACAGGCTGAGCTTTAACTAGGTTAACCTAAGCTTAGAGCAGAAATTGCAAACAGTAAAACCCAGCTGAAGGATTATTAAGTGTGCTGGTTTGAGGCTAATCAGAATATTTTAATGAGAAAAATTAGATAATAGGCTGTGAAAACAATTGTGATGTCTACTTCACTCATAGGTCTGCTGAGATGTATAAAAACAAGGACATAAACATAGATAAGACAGTGTAAGTCTGCCTGTTGGTGTCTGCCTCTCTCCCTGGCTTCTGCTTGTATCTGTGTAACCCAACTAATCATTCTGCTTCTGACCCCCATTGCCGATCTTTTCAATTCACCTTGCACGTAAGGCAGATTCTGGGACAAGGCTGGGGAGTGGAGAGAAGGTGGAAGGTTGGTTGGGAGTCCCTCCTGGGGACTCTGATTTCTGGAAGGGGTATTGTATATTTCTGTATATAGCTGTAAATATTTGTATTATATTGTAAATGTCTGCTTGTAAATTGTGCTAATCTGTGAATATAAAGCTTCATTCCTTAACTTCCAGCCAGCTGAGACTAGTCTGGGTGAATTCCTAAGTGTATGTGGGGAGGAGGTAACTCCCAAATCATCACATTAAGATATTATTTCACAAATTTGCACACAGCCAGAGAAATGGCTTGTTAGTGTAAAGGACTAGTTGTTTTTTTTTTTTTTTTCTGTGGTAAAGAGCATTTACAGATCTTGGCAATTTGCTTAAGAACCTCTGGTGCTGAACACCTATTTGAAACAGCTCTAAGGTACTGCTCAGAAAACTGTTCTGCAATAGATGATGCACTTTAACTTTTATTCCATCAACTCATCCAGAAGTATCTATGGTAAAAACAAAAACTTGCTGAAGGATTACACTGAGACATGCTACAGGGACATCAGCAGCTTTCTGTGTTTCTCCTAGAAGTTCATTTTTCAAAAGGGTAGTTCTAAATATTTATTTATTAGGCAGAATAAGGTGCTTTGGTTTAAAAAAAAAAAAAAAGAGAGAGAGAGAGAGATAGAATAAGCAACAGTTTACACATAATGTTTGTAACTTTTTTGCACAGAAGCAGCCACTTTTTCCCCCATGGAGTGCAAAGCTCTTCATGTCTCCTTGCCATAGTGAAATCAGGCTTTCCAAGTGAAACCCTGACTCAAGGAAAGACACATGGCTCAGTCAGGCAATATAATTTTCAGACCCAGCAGTGACACCACTTTGTGCCATGGAAGTAACTCAACTACCTAAAATTGTAGAAATGGGGAAATTTTCAGCGGGAAACAAACTGTGCAGGCAAACTGCTGTACAAGGTATGAATCCCCAGTTTGCTGCATACTGGAATCTCCTATCCCCAGGAATAATTCCATCTCCCTTGCAGGAACACCCTGCAGAACTGAGCCCCACGTATCTCCTCATAGCAGCCCAGTTCTCCTTATCGCAAAGAATGAAAACTACCAGCTCTTCTTTCCTGAAACAGCAGCAATACTGGGGGTGTCCTTCACTGGTTGTTTTAGTAAACTCAGCATGGCCAGAAACCAACTCCCTAGGTCGTACCTGTGAGCTGCATGAACTGCCAAAGTTATGCCAGGAGAACTTGGGACAGTTTATTGACAACCATGTTGTAGCAGGCAGAACTGTGACTGTGAATGTCTGAACTTACTATTAGCTTTATCTGGCTGCTGATTGTTATGAAACTCAGCAGCTTAATATCTCAACTCCTTTGTCACATTTGTTTGGTTACCAATGGGTACCAGAGCTATGGAGGAGGACAGACTGACAGCATAACCCACACAAATTATGTTTCTTACGATTTCAGTTTTTTTCAAGACTGAGGAGTAGCAGAGCATACTAAAACCATGGATGCAGTAAACTTTGCCCATGGCAGCTATAGGGTCATCATTTCCCTGTGCCATCTCCATGCTCCCAGTGGAAGCCAGAGCAGGTCAACAGTACAAGCAGTTAATAAAAGCTAGCCACACATTCGTTTGTGGGAGATCTGCCTGCTGAACTTTGTCCAGTTCTTTCCAAGTATTATCCAGGGAGAGGTATCAACACTGCAAAAATCACACACCAAAGCTCGTGCTAATTAACAGCCTTATTATCTATCCCCAGAGAGGTCAAAGACTAATGAGCTGATCTGAACCGCTGATGTGTTGGCAACAAACAGCATAGGAAGCTCTTGCCTATATTGCACTGTTGTCTATAAATTCAAATACCTTTTGTAAATATTTTAATTTTATATTAAACTCAAAAGTAATTTCATTTATATTAAATTTAAACCGGACAGAATTAGTCCAAACTGTTAAAATATTGTGTTTAACTTGATTATTTGGTATAGAGAAGCAAATGGAGATCAACGAGGTAGAGCAAACTCTGAAAATCCTGGAGAACTGGATAAGGCAGGCAGACTAACACTGCACACACACACACACACACAAAAAAAAGCTTTGTTTACTGGCAACTTGTGATTTAGTAGGCAAGGGAAACAGCAGCTGTGTCAAGAAAGTGTGAGCAACTGAAAAAATGAAAAGGAGGAGGAGGAGAAGGAGTAGAGGTAAAACATTCCTCCTCCCTTCACTTCCTTCAATTGAGGATCACATTTACTCAGAAGTTCTGCAGCCAGTTGTAATCCTGGAGAAACCATTGACTTCAGAAAGTGTGAACCTTTCCACTTGTCTGAATTTATGGTACAGGACACCAAACTGACAGAACCACATCACATAGCTCGTCCTCAAAGACCAATGGAGCCTCCTCACACCATGGACTGAGACGATTTGCAAAGCCACTGAAACTGACAGACATCCGGGCCAGGACTGCAGGAGCAGCTGCGCTGCCGGGCTCATCAGTGCAAGATTAGACCTCTATATCCTGCCAGTTTCATGTACAGCAAGGCAAGACAGTTTGGTGTCTCTGCACTCAGACTGCAGATATGTATGGTGGAAGTGACAGTCAAGAATAACTTCAGATTTCTGCCATACATGTTCTGCACATCACAGCATGCCTGAGGACTGAAACGCAGTGCAAACACCACTGCTATTGAAGAGGGCTATTGCTGAAGGGCTGAGTTATGGCTCATACAAACAGCGAATTAAAAGTGGTCAGTGCTGACCTAACTCTGTTTCTGCTGAAGCTAGCGATAAACCTTCCATCGAAATCAAGGTAGGCAAGCACTCACTCACTTAGGACGTGTGCTGTTACAGAGAATCAGCAGTCCTATCGGTATTTCTAAAAAGCTGTTTGTCAGCTCTTCTTCAACAAGGACAAACATGAACAAAACAGAACAAAACAAAACAAAACAAAACAAACAAACAAAAAAAACCACCCAAAACCACCTCCCAACAAAACAAAACAAAAACCCCACAAACAAATAAAAACAAAACACCATCATTTAGGGAGGGGGGGGAGGGTTGGTGAAGTCAGGGGAAAATTAATCACTCTTTATAAGCTGAGCTCAAAACTCTCAATTGATGGGGGAGGAGGGGTCACATCTTGCATAAGCAAACACATTCCCAGTCACTGTGCAAGCTAAGACCAACAATTACTGTTGAATACCAGGGTAAACAAGAATCTGAGAAAGAAAGAATAAACAAGAGTATGGAGAAAAGCTGCACATCTTGTATCTCATTTTTCTTTGGCAGCTCAAAGAACTGCTACAACTTGATCAACAAAGGAAATTATTTTTAGAAAGGAATTAAACGAATTTAAAAATTCACACATTTTTCAACAGAAAAACACACGGCTGGCAGTTTTCCTCAAGGTTCTACTATGCACAGAAACTCTCTATCCACAAAGAACTCAGTATTCTTACTTCTTATTGATATCTACACTTTGCAGGACTGACTCTTTGACCTCTAAAGTCCATGTGGAGACAGATTAGACTAGTTCATTATCTTCTCATAGTCACTGAATGCATACATACATGAAGTTGACACAACCGGTCCCTGCAGGTGGAGCAATCCAAACAAAACTGAGGTTTGTAGTCGGGAGATGGCTCACGTGGGATGCAACCACACTGCACATAAACTGGTTTCCAAACTGGTGATCAGACATAATTCCTGGAAGAAAGACATGAGGGAGATAAACAGTAACACATGTTAATGGCTCGTTGCAAGGTGCTAACAGACTGAGAAATACATCTGCCATGTGTTTGATCATGGCCACATGCAAGGAAAAAACCTCAAGTGTGCCACTGAGTAATCAGAATTAATGCCAGTGAAAACACTGGAGCTGGCCTTTGCTTAAGCCAGGGCTGACTTTCTATTTACTACTGCTATTCTTCAGAGAGACCAACACCAGAAAGGTTATTTGCATTTGCTGTACATCAGTGTTATGCCNAAAAAAAAAAAAAAAAAAAAAAAAAAAAAAAAAAAAAAAAATCTGAAGGAGAAAATGCTATGTTTTAATAAGCAAAATGAAGCTTTTACAGAAAGATATTGTCTTTTAGTAGGCAAACACATCTACCTGAGAAAAAAAAACTGAGCAGCTTTGTATTCTATCCAAAATAAAAGCAGCAACCATCAACAGTTTTAACAGTATATATTCCTTTGATTATTTTTTTTAATCAGTCTCTAATACATGGATGAATGTAAATGTCATCTATTAGTCACCTCCCCTGGAATTCACTACAGTTCATCATTAGGCAAACATAAGCCCATTCTTTTCAATGGACTTATCAGAAGGAAATGCCTTATTCCGGATAAATTCGAATATTGGACCTTCAGTTCAGAAAACAGCAACACAAGCAGAAACATTGCTAATGGAATCGAAAAGAAAACCAAATGGCATCAGATACTTCTGCTCTCATCAAGGTTAGCTGCTTTGTGGCTGTATCTTAGAAACTTTATAGTACCTCATATTTCTTCTTTTGTCGTAACTCAAACAGCAGAGAAATTAAACCTATCTCTGCCTTTCAGAATCCTCTACTACTATATTTGACAACAGTTCTTCTGAAATGTAAACCCAGCAGTTTCTTTTAACCCCTCAGTCATCCAGAGGTGGAGATCAAGGCAGAAATTTCCATTAAGGAGCAGAGTGAATGCCTCCTGGTGCAAATCCCCTGATCCACCTGGTGCCTCTCCAGGGGTGGCCATGCCAACAGCACTGTGCAGGCAGAAAGGCTCTCTCTTACAACTGAACCATTTAGCACTTTATGGTCAAAAGCAACATCTGAAATCCCGTTCAGGTACTAGTGAGGACCACAGACTATAGTTCAGGCTTGCAGATGTTATTTATCCCTGAATATTAAATTCTCAACCAGCTTCAGTTTTGGAGTGGAGAAATCCAGCCACAGTGAGTTTAAAAAATTGTCCCACGAATGACAGAAGGGAGTGGATGATGGCAGAGATGTCTGTGTCTTTCATAAAAAACAACCACCACCTGCTCGCTTAGGATCTTTCTAGTTCCACACTTAAATATACACATGTGGTCTTCCATCGTCCGTGCACTTAAACCCTTCAGCTGAAATCCCCAAGCAGTCCTAAAGTCTTCCAGGTCAGAATGGACACAGAAAAGGCTCAGGCTGTCCTGTGTGGAGTCCCTTTATTTGGAGAGCAGTAGTAGGGAAATCCAGGGAAATGTTATTTTCCAAACTCATCTTTAATGTAAGACACTATATGCAGATGAGGTTTGGCCATCTCTTGCCACGCTCTACTGCCATTTTTAAGTTCTTGCCTTCCTTGTCTAATTGGGAGGGGTGGCATTAACATCCTCTAAGAAATCCTCTTGACTGGTGCCCAGGCTCACTGCTGCAGTCTATCCAGAGGTCCCTCACAGGGTGAGAGGTATTTAGGCAGGTGCTTTGCTTTGCTGAGGATGAAATGGTCTTCTTTCACAAACCTGGGGGGCTTGTCATTCTGAAGTTTGTGCTAAAACCAGTGCCTTCAGTGATGTGGGAAGGGATCTCTGGGACTGATGTGGAGCACCAGCTCTCACCTACCATCATCTCTGCACAATGGGAAACAGAGCCAGATACAGACTTTAGCAGGTTAATTAAATAACAGAAACTGTCAGGGGAGAAACAGGAGCAGCCTTCAGTTTGAAGAAATCCCCCTTTTGCCAGAGACAGCCAAATTCAAGGGAGGACAAAAACTGCCCTAATACATGCCTCAGCCAGGGGATAGGCACAACAGCCTGGGAGATGTGACTTCTTCCCTCCCTGGCAGCAGCTTGTGAGTTAATGAATTCCCTAGGTTTCAGGCAGTAGTCTGCAAAAATGTGTCTCATACATCAAACACACACAACATCTGTGGAGAATTTATTTTGCTTTTGATTTACAGTTAAAAAAAGAACAACTTTGCAGTGACTAGAATAAATTCTAAACAATAAAAAAACTCATTGAAATTTGTACAGAAAAAATTCAATGAACTGCACAGAGAATATGAGAAATTCCAATTTTACCATTTTATAATAATTTTATCTTTATGTTTTATTAATAGTTAGGATTTCTTCAACAATAAAAATAACCACTCCTCATCTGCTGAACCTCTACTGAGTACATCAACTCAATTGCAGAGTTCAGAGTCTTCAGAGCATTTCATAATAATTAAGTACTGAAATTTTGGTGAGTGCAGAGTGATATTTAAACCACTTTTTTGGTTAAATCCCAAAGTTTCCTACTGAAAAGGTGAAGAGAAAAAGCATTAGAATGCCAACAATGGAGCAATGCAATTGATACTAAGAATTCACTAAACTGAGGATAAAGACTGCTATTTCCCCCTCTTGCTTCCAGCCTTTTTTTGCAGTCTTCTGCCATGGAAGGAAACTACTCCCTTCTTCTCCATCCCCCTCTGCCACTTGGCAAGCTGCTTCCCATACTGAGTGTTTGCCCCATAACAAACCAAAGGGCAAACATGAAACAGCATCCTGTTGAAAAAAAAAATCCATACAACACAAACCTAACTATACAGCAGCTCTCAGAACAAAACTATAGCCTACTACATGTATTTCAGACAGCTCAAGGACAGAGTGTGCCTTCAATTAAGGTGCCTGGTTCAACTCAACATTGTTCTACAGGCACCCTCTCTCACATCCTCTGACCAGTGCAATGATGTACTTTCAAGTCTAGTGTTTAAAATAATAATAATTTTAAGGTAAAATTTTAAGATCAGTCTGTATAAAAACCTACAAACACTTTCCAAAATAATCAAGAGTTTCCATGTTTGAATTCCATTACCGAATGCTGAAATGTTCAAAGGTTTGTCACAGCTGCACATCCCAACCTCTAAAACGTGCCACACACAAAGATGTTGTTAGCATCTCTCTGAACTCCTTCTCCGTTGTTTTTCACAGTGTGCACTCATCAGACTGATGTGTTTCAGACACCTGCACTTTCTAGATATGCCATACCCTAAAATTTCTGAGACTTTAGGAGCCTCAGTATAATCATTCAAGTCCCAGACATGCTTTTTACCTGCCAGCAGCACTGCAAGGAGAGGAACTAGACATGCTCAGTCCCTCTCAAGATTTAACTTGACAGCTGGTTTTATTGTGTAAACTTTACAAAATGTGCTTAGCTTTATTCAACTGTGAAAAGACTTCAAAAGGTAGATTAACTACAAGATATTCAGGGATAGAGAAAAATCACTGAATGGGAAATCAAAGTTAGAAGACATAAATGGCTTCAACCTTTTAAATGTGGAAAATTATTGTATTAATAATCAGAGACACTAGTAGGGGTGTAGCAGCTAATTCATGGAAATATTCCGCTTCTTTTATAGGGTGGCATACAGGAAAATGTGCAAGATGTGAAGATGCTGTTTTGGGTGGTCTATAAATGGCCAAGAACAAGTGTGGTTTCTAAACTACTTATTCTTTTCACCTTGTTGCATAGCTTCTCCAAAAGGGAGAGCTACAGAGGGTATGAATTATTCTCCCAGCTGGGCCCTCAGTAGCCAGAAGATGGATTATCTCTTCTACTGGCATGGCTTGGGAAGCATCTAATGTAGATGCAAGCATTTCCTGCTTCTTAAGTCTGAGCGAGATAACCTCCTTAGAAAACACTTTCCTAAGCCAAAGTTTCATACAAGCAGCTCATCCAAATGTCAAGGCCCTTGGTAAATCTTTCACTGAGGCTAAGCCTCAACAGAATTTCTAGCACTAAACCCGATGGTTTCCCATTTGCAATCTGAAATGAGTAAGATGTTAAAGGAGAGGGTTTATGTTAAATACAGGTGTAAAACCACAGAATAACAGAAACATTCAAGTTGGAAAAGACCCTCAGGATCATCGAGTCCAACAGATAACTTTGTTCTTCAAGGTGCACCCTAAACCGTATCCCCAAGCACCACATCCAAACAACATTTAAACACATCCTGGGTTGGTGACTCAACCATCTCCCTGGGCAGCCCATTCCAATGCCTGACTGCTCTTTCCATGATTTTTTTTCCTCATGTCCCATCTAAACCTATCCAGTTGCAGCCTGAGGCCAATCCCTCTTGTTCTATCACTATTTTCCCATGAGAAGAGACCAGCACCAACTTCTCCACAACATACTTTCAAGTAGTTGTAGAGAGCAATGAAATCTCCCCACAGCCTCCTACTTTTCAAACTAAACATCCCCAGCTCCTGCAGTCACTCTTCTTAAGAGTTTATTCTCCAGTCCCTTCACCAGCTTCATTGCTCCCCTCTGCACTTGCTCCAGCACCTCCATATCCCTCTTGTATTGAGGCGCCCAAAACTGAACACAATACTCAAGGTGTGGCCTCACCAGAGCCGAGTACAAGGGGACAATCACCTCCCTACTCCTGCTGGACACACATTTCTAATACAAGCCAGGATGCCACTGGCTTTCTTTGCCACCTGGGCATACTGCTTGCTCATATTCAGTTGCTTGTCAATTACAGCCCCCAGGTCACTTTCAGCTAAACAAAATGAATGACCACATTGTGGGTTTGCTGCATATAAACTGATTATCTGCTACATGCTTCTTTTTTCAAAGTTATAGATGAAGGACAGCAAAATGCCAAACATAAAATATTGATGAAACACCAAGAAAATACATCTGTCAGTAACTAATTCACATTAGGGAAGCAATCATTCCTGATTAGTAGATAATAAACTTAAGCCAGAGACAGACACCTTCCAATTAGATTTTGCATTATGTAAAAATGAAGTACTTAGTCCCAGGAACAATCTTTTCCCTTAGGAAAAAGAGCTGGGAGCCTGTGCTTTCCATTCGGACTCCAACATCTTGAAGGATGATTCACAAACTCACAAGGTAAGCATGGTCCTGCCTAGTCTTATGAAGGAGTGAACAATGCAAACAGGACTGTGTCAGACTATACCTCCCACGCTGAATACCATGGTAAAAAAGCCAAACTGGAGCCTGCAGCTTACTTCTCCCATGTAGCACCAGGAATTTGTTCTGAGAAGGAACAAAAGATTTATTTTTTTTCTTTTCCAAAATGTTGATAGACAAAAGATAATCACTTTGCCTTATACTCTCAGTCTCCTCTTCTTAGGAGCACACCCTGTGAAGTTGAGGATTAATTGTAGAGGTCCTATCACTCTCCCATTCTGTAGAAGACCACGTTATTAAGATGGGAGAGTGCTGGGATAAGTGATACAGACAAGAAGCCTGGCTTGGTAGCAAAGTCCTTGTAGGACAGGTCTCTCAGACTGCTGTAGAATCAATGCTCTCCTGCAAGCTAAGGGAGAACAAAAAGCCCCTCTGCGTTACTCGAGGAACATAGGTGACATATTTGGGAGGAAACTGGCAAGACATTCCATTCACAGAAATCCAAGTGCAGGTCTGAAGGAAGTTTTTAGGCTAATAGATATTCACTAAATGTATATAGACACCATGTCTATTCTACAGCTGCTGGAGCTGCAGCTTTCAGACCACATTTTCAGAGTTAGACACTGTCTTAAGCCTCTTTGGATGATTAAAGGATTTTTTTTATCCTTACCTGCAAACACATGTAGAAATAATTTATATGCTTTTCCTGACTGATATAGCAAGGGAAATACTGGTTTATTTTTAGTTACTGGAAGAATAGTTGAGAAGCATTCTTAAACTATTATGAGCCCCTTTCAGGACTGAAATCTAAGTCTCAAAATTCTCTGGACAACTAGAGGAATGGAAAAAAAAAGTTGTGTTTTTGTTTTTTTTTTTAATCCCAACACCTGTGCAAGAAATACATTTTGTGTTTTAAAAAGGCTATTGGGAGTAAAGCGATATCTGGAGCTGAGAACTATAATTTCTAAAACATGAACAAAAATGTACAGTTATGAGCTTATGCAGTTTCTACTGAAGCAAATAGCCAGTTGAAGGTAATCAAATTACCCCAGCAGATTCCTCTCCAAGAAAGTAAATGTGCAGCATCTGGCATCAAGTGAACTGCACCCACCTAGCTAAGAGATACTGTGGCTGATTGATTCTGGGGGAATGATTTCATTCTACATCAAAAGAAAAACACATCTCTTTTGATTGAATGTAACGGGCTGTTAAAGCAGTTGGTGGCCCTTGTGATCAATTAAGGGTCAGGATGGTTTGATAAATTATTAAATAGTATGAAGAAAAAAAAAAAAAATACCAGCAGCCATCAGATATATTCTTCAAGCCAGAAAAGTACTACCTTTATCTTTCCTGAAGCCATGGATTTGTGTTTCACTATTAGTGTTACTACTTTGCTATTAAAGTGTATCAAGTATCTGCGTATGCTATGTCAGGGAAAATACTATCTAGAAAAGAATAAAGAACACTAGAAAAAAGATGGATATGTGTCAAACGGCTCAACAAAGTCTGACACCGAAAGCCAGAACTCCTTTTGTGAGTGAACTGCAGACTGAACACAGCAATCTGATTCCTGTGGGGTATGACTGCGCTGCAGTGACTCAGACCTGGGACAAGAAGTATGGAGTTTGTAACAGTTTGCTATATATGTAAAATTGAAACGTATTTTCTTTATAGTTCTAAAAAGAGCAATTTCTTACCAGTACATATTTGAAATACATCACAGCTAGAGATCCAGGTCTGAAGCAGATCAAGTCAGGGTACGGAGGTGGCAACAACAGCAGTGCTCTCTGTTCATAATTTGAATATATACTGATGCAAGCACTACACCAGAAAGGTTTGCGGGAACAACCCCTGCAAAAATTCACTCTGAAACACAGGACGTTTTTTTTTCCTTCAGCTCTCTTAACATTCTACTTTCAAGGGATGGTTAATCAAAACTTTTGAGCAGCCTTTTGTTAGAAGCCACTTAAGGGTATAATTTCATCTCAGGGGTTTATGAGTGCTGTTCTCATTAAGCCTAACAGGAGTTACACATATGGAAATTGTAGTGCACGGGAATATCCTCTTTCATTTGCATAATTCCCCAAGACGCTGAATGAGTCCCTTGTGTGATGTGTGATATGGCTGCATGAGTCAAAGGGGAGGTGAAGCATTAAATGCCTCGGTGATTGTAGGGTGACCATTGTCAGGAAGGATGAGAGGACAATTTACAACTGAAGTCCGAGTTCTCCACAGAGATCAATGCAGTGCTAAGTGCTCCAAGGCAAGTAGACTCAGTAACAATAAGCAGGGACTAGCAGCAATATATATAATATAAATACTAAGAGGCTACTGTGTTGCTGAAATATAAAAATTTAAAAAAAAAAAAAAAGCTTTTCAAAGGCTTGAGCCAAAAAGTATTTAGAATGTTTTCTTAACAGCCCCAGCATGTTTTAGAATAGCAACTTTTAAAGTTTTCTTTATAAAAACCTGTTAGGCTCATACCTTCATTCTGCACTAGCTGTTCATAGGCCTATTTTAGCAATGTATTTCAGTTTATTCTTGCAGAAAAGCAGCTGTCCCTGGCTTGCACTTTTTTTAAAAAAAATGTTATTGCATTTGGCTGAGGGTTTCTCATCCATATGAGCAGCTCTTGTACAACTTCCCCAAAATATCTCATGGTTATGAACCTTCACACTCTACAAACTAATATGTGTCCCAGGAGCCAAATATCAGACACAACACTTGATAAGTTTTGTACCAGTGACAAATGCTACAAAGGACCACAATATCATCATGCCAGACATCTGCTCCCAACAGGGCCAGTAGTGACCGCATCCCTCTCCTTACAGCAACAACAATTCACCATGGCAGCACTGAAGCCCCTGAATTTGTCCCTGATTTGCTTTAGTAGAGATGAATCTGCAAACCAGGAGTCTGAATCGACAAAGCCATGGTGACCTGCTAACTGTAACAGAGCCATCAACCAGCCAAATCCCCCTGCTTAGCAGCACAAGTAACATGAAATATAACATTGCTGCATAGCAACTAGAAATTAGCAATAGAGTCCAGTAACACTGTGTACCTGTTCTACCCTCACTCATAGCACACCTACACCCTGATCAGACCCAGAGTGCATTCTTCCCAAGGCAGTAGCTTCCAAGAAAATATTTTTTAACAACTCTTCACCCCAGACACTTGCTGTGGGATAATGACTTTCAGGCTTTACCTACAAACCTCTGAATCTCTAATATATTTTAAATTAACTAAATGGTTTGTGGCAGCAAGTGGCCTTGTAAGGTGTTGCCTTCATTTTGATCCTCTGCCTACAGTCATGTTTTGCATTTGTCCATGTTGCTGCCACTGCCTCAGTCACTGAAGGGCACACTCAGCACCTAGTATATTCCTTGCACTGTCCCTAATTACATTTAAAATATCTGTTGTTGACATTATTGGTGAATTCTGATGATTAAAAATTAATAGTTGACTCAAAAGTGAACTGAGTCAAAACAATCAATAAGGATAACTATATAATGAAAACAGAGGGATTTCCAAAGAAATCTTTGTCTAGACAGAATATTTATAATTTACAGACAGTTCTTCTTTTGGAGTGATGTTGTTATGCAAGTTACTCTGTCCTATTCCCCACTTCCTTATCCCAGATGATCTGAAAATCAACTTGAAGCCATGTATCATACACACATACACAGAAGTCATTGTGTATCCTCCACCAGCACCAGCTGCAATGCCTCCACAAAACTGGAGACAAGACACAAGTTCTATCTAGAGAAAGTGTCCTGGAGGTGGTCCAGGTCTCCTAATCCTCTCCCCCAAGGCTTGGCTTACAACAGTCATAGCGATGCCTACATTCAGGTGAACTGTGTAAGGCCTCCCAGAGCCCCATGTCCCCTTGGTGGGACACCACAGTGACTGAGAGCATGGCCAGTTTCACAGACTCTGGGAGATACTTTGGAGCAGGGGTATCTTAAAATGCCTTTCCTACCTTCACAAGTATGCTGGTTTGAACTAATTGGAAGATCTGAATGATAAATTAGGCTATGGGCTGACAAAAGAAAACACTGATGATGCTACTTCACTCATAGCTTTACTGAGAAAGAAAAAAAAAATTGTTTAAGAGTTGTAATCCAATAAGAGAGACCGCTTCAGATGGCTTTGGGCTGTGGCTGCACCTGTATGGCTCTTTCTCCCTTCCTAGCTGGATATGAATAGTTCCACTAACTTCTTTCCTGCTGCTAACCCCCCTGGCCAATCTACCTTTGCCTATCTGCTGCATAAAACAGATGGTGAGATAAAACTGGGGAAAGGGGGAAGGTGGTAGGGGTGGTTAGAAACCTCTCTTAGGGATTTTGATCTCTGGGAGGGGTGTGGTGTTTCTGTATTACTTTTTTTATTGTATATGTATCTCTTCAGCATGGAGAAGAGAAGGCTTCCAGGAGACCTTATAGCAGCCTTCCAGTATCTGACGGGGCCTACAGGAGGGCTGGGGAAGGACTATTCACAAGGGCTTTTAATGACAGGATGAGGGGTAATGGGTTTAAACTGGCAGAGGGGAGATTTAATCGGGATGTTAGGAGGAAGCTCTTCACAGTGAGGGTGACAAGACACTGGAACGGGTTGCCCAGGGAGGTCATGGCTGCTCCCTCCCTGGAGGTGTTCAAGGCCAGGCTGGATGAGGACTTGAGTGACCTGATATAGTGAGAGGTGTCCATGCCTATGGCAGGTAGTTGGAACTGAATGATCTTTGAGGTCCCTTCCAACCTAAACCATTCTATGATTCTATGAAATATCTCAGAAATCTCCAGTTCTCCAGGAACTCCAGTTCTTCATCATTGTTTTGCAATACTTTGAAATCAACAGGAAAGTGTGTATGTCACCAAAGAGGAAAATTACTTTCCATCTTGAGGTCTCAGCTAGGTTCTCTCTTGTTCACAGCAGACTAGTAGTTTAGAAAATCAGCAATATTCCTAATTTGCATTAATCTCAGCGCTGCCATCTATGATGTGTCTATTTGAGCTAGATTTCTAGCTCAGACATAGGAAAGAAGTAGTGAAGAGGTGAACTTTCTAAGGATAGGCTATAGAACAGCAACAATGGATAAGTTAATATAATTTCATTGGAGCATCAAGAACATTATGTCTGGAAGTACAGCTTGTTCTTCCCCTTTTGCTGCTTTCTGCTGCACCCTCTGCTATCATCCCCTGCTGCTGTTTTGGCTGCTGCTGCTTTGCCACTGCTTGACCCCTTCCCCATCCTCCTTAAGGTTTGGGGGTTTATTTTTTTCTTGTAGTAGTATGTTCTTTTTATACTGTTATATTTAGTTCAAACTATAAGAAAATACAATTTCATTTTTCCTGACTTTCCAAAAGAATGTGTGTTGTATTGAGCTTATTCTACCAGGAGCGGGGTGGGAGATCCCCTCTAACCCAGTACATATGCTAATTGAGATGACTTATTGCTAGAACTTCCAGTTACTTTGCAGTTATAACTCTGCTGTCTCATACTCTCACATCAGCTCTCACAAATACCAGCCCTTCTCCATGTGCCTATGGTCTCTTGTTCTGATGCTGACACTTTTCTGTTGGTCTATGTGTAGAGTTGGTGCTTCTGGATCTTGTTCACCACTAATGAAGTACTATATAAGAGGACATTGCTGGCAAGAAATATGCTAGCCAAAGAAGAGAAGATTGATCTACAAATATGGACCAAACAAACCAGAGAAGTTTCATCTAGAAAAATGGGAAAGCTTAAAGCTGGCTGACAGAGTATTACTTCTCACTGAGGAAGATTATATTGAATAAGCTGGTGCTTGGGTAGACTGAAGCCTACTGTCGCCGCGAACCAGGAGACGGGAGACAGTTTGATGCAAACCAATTCTCTCTATTTTGTTAGCCTTAGAGTGGGCTTATGTACATTCTGAGCCTAATACATACAAGATATCATGCATATGTGGTAAATGCTGATTGGACAAAAACTGCTGTCCACGTGTCCGGTGGCTATAGCTGATTGGTGAAAGCCAGGTGTTCACTCAATTACATAATCGCGATGGTCAGTTTGTGGCTATTGGCAAATAAACGTGGTGGTGTTCTTATGTAACAATTTTCCATTTACTTCTTATGGAAGTTGCTGCTTCTCTCAAGGCCGCTTCTCTTCCCCTTTTCGACCTGTGATACATCCTATCTTTATTAGGTATCTTGTCCCTCTTTTAGGCATTCTGTTCCCTTTTAGGTATCCTGTTGCCATGGCTTACTGACTTCAATATCCTGATACAGCAAATTGTCCATATTTAGAGTTCCTACATACTGTCACATGAGTGAATCATAATGGAGACAGCCATTATGGTGTGAGGCTGAAGACAGAACCACAGTGGCCTCCTGGGGAAGCTGCTCTGTGCCTACAAGCAAGCAAGGACATAGAGGAAGAGGGAATGGCCAAGTCCCACTTCCCCAGAACATACTGCTAGTAGGACATTTATGATCACTAATTGCCACTGAGATGGCTTTGCTGTACTTCATGCACATAACGCTGCCAGGTCTTTATTTTGCAGTTTCTCTCAATGAATTACCACATTTTGCTTTGGAATATTTCCCACAATTAATTTTCCACCTATTTTTCATATAAATATTTCTAAATACCAGCAGTGCACAACCAGAGAAGCAGCTTGTCCTGGCAATCTAACAGCAGCCTGAGGGTTGCCAGTACTCTGCACATAGATAGATAGGGGTGGGTTTTTCAAGGTACATGAAGGTTATTCCTTACACAGCTCTGTGCAGTGGAGTGCAGACATGTCTTTGAAAATTACATTTAGACAGCTGCAGAGAAGTAATAATCATGGAAAGACCAAGCCCATGCAAAATTCTCTTCCGATTTTTGAATGCTTTTCCCCTTGCTCCTTCGTAAATGAAGCATTTAAGAGATTTTTTTTTTAAACAGAAAATAAAGGAAATAAAGCATTTTATCACACACAAACACACTGTGTGAACTAAGCCCAGATCTGTCCAAACCATATCAGCTATTTGTATCATTTGGACTGGCTATCTTACCGTTAAGTCGGACTGTGCACAAATAATTAAGACTGTGTCTGAATAACTGGGCTCATTTGGGCATCTCCAAATTAGACTTCATCTACTTAAGTTAACTACTGATAAGCTGTAAAACTTTAATAAAAACTAAGTAAACACTGGAGCAGTTAAGCCCCTAGTAACTCCTACTGACCACTTGAACCTCTGTTTCAGCTGCTTAATGAGCCAGTCTTCACACAATAAATTACTATGTTCCTTTCATAAACAATATAGATATAGGTGCCTGTAATAGGCTGCACAAAATGTTACCTATAACTGATGCCCCATGTAGTTACACAATAATTTAAAGCATGGCTTGATAATAAGGATTATGGCATGCTAACAAAAAGTGATTGTGATCTGCCTTAGCCAGACCTACAGTATGGCCATTTCCAAGAAAATGAAGGAAATAAATATTTTCCTTCTTAGCAGGGACCTTGTCTTTTGCACTGACTATAACCAAAAAAAAAAAAAAAAACCACCAAAAAAAAAAAAAAAAAAACACCAAAAAACTCTTATTGGGGATGCCAGTCTATGAGACCAAACAAATCCCCAGTACTCTTTGCAGATGCAGAGTTCTGGGATTTTAAGTATTTTTATAACTCATTCCACTCAATTTTCAGAGATGTGTATTACAGGTGATTTTAGGAGCATCATACCATAAGAGGATAACTATCTCATACAATTTAATTTTCTTTTTAAGCAGGAAAAAACCTACGGTTTTGGTGCTTTGAAACAGTGATGGTAACAAAAGGTGTTATATTAGTACAGAAAAGTTTTAAATGATTTTCAAGACTATTAATCTATGAAACAAACAAGCCTTTGCTGCTGAAGTGGATCATTTTATTGTGATGTATTATTGATAAAAAGGAACGCAGGACTATGTTCAAAGCTGTGCCTGAAATGCTTCCAATCATCTAGACAAGAAAGTAACGGTTAAATAACTGGATCTCCACAAGTTCAGCTGCAGATACAGGTGTGCTTCATATCAGCAGTTATTCTTCCAAGGAAATTGAATTAGTACAGTACAAGATACTGTTATCCTGTTAGAGTTGTATCCATCCTAGAGAATATAGTAGTTTTATCACAGCTTCCTACCTAGAGCTCTTGTTGCTACATCCGTACATTTTTTTGTGTGTGCGTGACCTATGTCTTAAAATCCAGTCTATCCTAGAAAACCCTTGTATAGATTTTCTGAGATTTCTATCCAAATGAGATTTCGTGAAGGAAAGCCTTTATTTGGTCCAATGCTCTCAGCAGGAATAACAGCACTTCTGCTTTGAGGCTTGTCTTACTCTCATGGAGCTGCACTGAGCAGTTAATCTGTTGTCATGTTTATTTCTCCTTCACACCCACAGCTTCAGCAAACCTCCTCAATCTTTCAGTATATTTGTCCTACTTTATTTGCTTCCACACTTTCTGTAAACCTCAAATATCCCTGTTTGGATTTCCTCTACAAAGCGTCAATTCAACCATTTCCACTAGAGCGCTGCAGGACAGAGCTATTTTCATCTTCCTTCTTGAGAAAAGTGGACACAAGAAAGTATCAAACAGCTAATTCCAAAGCCAACAACCAGGGCTCATGTAATCCAGTGTACCACTGGTCAAGGGTTTCTCTGTCACTGTTCTCTACACAATGATGTGCCCACAAAATCCAAGAGCTCATCTATACACCTGTCAAGTCTTCAAGCAACTTCTGGAACTTGAATAACCCACAAAGATTGAAAAATACCCTTTCACAGCAATGTGCCATCAACAAAAGAGCATTCTTCTCTATGTTGTGCAGCCATTTGGCTAAAAATTAAATCAGCAGACTTTCAGATTGGTTCTTGATTCTCTTTGTTTAATTTCCATTATTTGAAAGGTCTTGATGTTTTCAGTGTCATCTAAGCATAACTGGCCTATGCTGGAATCAAACTTTGATCAAATTTTAATGGGATCTCAGAGGAAAACACTAGTTGCCTAACATGTATAATTCTGCATGTATTAATCAAGTGAATTCTGGTTGAGCTACCTGAATTTCACATAACTACTCTTCTCCATTGGTAATTAGCAGAGCAGGAAAGTGATAGAATCTGTTTTCATGGAAACTGAATATTTATTTTAACTGTCAACTCCAATTCACTTAGTTTCAGAGTATCATTTCTAGCCTTTCCTGAAGCACTTCACTTAAAAATGTGACACTACTATATTAAAAAATAGTCACAAGCAATACCAAACCACACATTTATGGCAATCATAGCTTGAATCACTTAGGCCAGCTGTCCCTTGCAAATTGCCATTCAATAGCGCTTTGGTGAGTATTGCTGTTAGTCAGCATCTACATCAGTAATCTGGAAGGAGATCTGAAATCACTTACTGTGGACACTTACTGAGTGATACAGAAGTTGGGCAAACAGGAACAAATCCAGAGTCAGCTTAGTCACATAGCATATAGCAAACAGAGCCTTTTGTAAACTGAGTACACTGTTAAAACAGCAAAACAAAATAAAATTTCCACAGACCTGTAGGGGCAAAAATTTGACACTTCAATAGTATATATTGCTGGGGTTTACGTTTTTAAAAGGAAGCTGAAAACTGCTGTAGTCTGGAGAAAAGCTGATCTACCTTATGCCTTCTGAATAAACAGGAGAAAAGATTCCTTACACTAAAAACTTACTTCTCAGTTTGTATAGGTTAGAATTTGTTTTTTTGAAATTGAGAGTCGATTTGATGTCAGCAGATAACTATCTGAACATAAAGAAAATATTCCCTAATAAAGGATTTTCAGATGCACCGTAAAAGATATGTCAAAAACCGACCTCTCAAAGCTCAAATGAGACACATCAAAATTAGAAATAAGACACCTTTTTAAACAGAGTGTAATTAACAACTGGGAAACTGTATACTAAGTGGATTCTTTGCCTCTTGTAGTAAGTTTAAGGTCATGCACTGAAGATAAAAACAAGAATGCTTTCAGCTATAAGCTAGAAACAACTGAGGAGGAGAAAGTTCAATGTACAACAGTCAATCACAGCCTGATAATGAGCTACCAATATGAAAAAAAATGCAAACATTGCCCTGGAAAGTATCAGATCAATTATTACTAGTAACAAGCTGGAGACTGTTAGTACAGTACTGATAGAGCATTGCTAAAACACCACTTCAACTGGACATAATTGTGAATGCTTGTGCTCAGAAAAGACCACTTAGGCTGGAGCAGCTGCAGAGAAGGACTACTAGGATGAGAGAAGAACTACTAGGATGAGAGAAGAACTACTAGGATGAGAGAAGAAGGTAAAACATGCCATAAAGGGAGACAGAAAAACTTACACAGGGAGAGGATGACTGCTACCAGTAAATATAATGGGGTTGTAAAGGAGCTATTTAAGCCAGATTATGATTTCAGTTTAAGAGCAAAGGGTGGGAACTGAACTTGAATACATTTACTATTAATTTAGATGCTTTAAAATCACCAGGCAAATGAAGCACTGAAACAGTTTTGTTGTAGGAATTTGGGAGATAAATGACTAAGTTTAAGATAAAGCTTAAATTCACAGACATCCAAGCTACAGCATCACTATCCAAGCTTCTGCAGCACTGGGCACCAGGGTCCAGTCCAAATATCCTTTCCTTGAGACACTTCAGTAACACCACAGGGGTCAGACCTCAAAACAGGCTAATCACTCCCAAACCGAAGGGACTGCAGAAACAAACATTGCACTTAAATTGTGACCAAGCCATGAAGTTAATATCTCACTAAGTTACCTTCTCTCAAGAAAGTTGTATCTTCTTAGAAGAAGCATAGTTTCCAGGCTGTTAATGTCACAAATTAACTAAAAATGTTCTAATAATAGCTGGCCTAAGTGATTCAAGCTATGATTGCCATAAATGTGTGGTTTGGTATTGCTTATGACTATTTTTTAATATAGGAGTGCCATATTTTTAAGTGAAGTGCTTCAGGAAGGGCTAGAAATCATACTCTGAAACTAAGTGAATTGGAGTTGACAGTAAAAATAAATTTCTAATAATTCACTTATTTTCTTCAAAGCAAAGCTAAAATGACACTGAAAATTCCATGGTTAAGTACAGATTCATCCAGAACAAGGTAATATTTATATCAGGCTGCCAAAAATCAGAATGGCATGGCTATCAAACAAATTGCTTCTCTTGTACTCCATGCGAGCAGGAAGCTCTGATTCAGCCACAAAACAAACAAAAAAACAAGGTAAGATTTATCAACAGCAGCTCAACCTGGTGTTGTCTGACTCCATTAAAAAGAAGTTAATACACATACCTTTCATACTGTCTATCAAGTGCTGAAACAGTATTTTCCACAGCAGCAGTCTAGCTACAGTATGATTATATACTTTGCTCCCCAAATCCTCAGGTTTTTAATAAAAGGACATTTCATTACATTGGCTTTCTGAAGCACTTCAGATTTATTACTTGTCCTCTGGGCACAAAATATACAAAATCTGCTTATGAAGACTCTAAGCTATTTTCCCTTGATTAGAATAATTTTTAAACCACTTATAGCTTCCTACCATTCTATCAGATTTGCTTTTTTGAATGCCATGGCTGCTCTAATCGAAGTGATATTTTCTCACTTCGTTAAACCAAGAGCTGTAGAGGTATCTGTAAAACCAAACACTGCAAGACAAACTGCAAATAAAATAGATGAGGATTTAAATGTTACAGTGCAAGTTCTTCTGTGTTTAGAATCATTACTAAATTGTCGTGAAACAAAGTATTTTGTTCATGTGGCTTGTGGAACTCAAAATCATGCATGTTTATTCCCCCTAAAAACATCCACTTGACTGGATCCCATTTTTATTAGTTCCAGAGTCCACATTTTTCCTGTTTTGCTTTTTTTTTTTTTTTTTTTTTTTTTTTTTGCCTTCAAGACTTTCTGAGTTGTGACAAATACAGTGGAAAGAATACTCTGCATTTTCTTTAATGAGTAAAATAAGGAGAAAAATTAATATCAATTAAAAAGACAAAAAAAATAAAGACAAAGGAGGGCCTTTTGTTACTTGTGTTAGACTGTGATTCATGAAAGTAAGCCAAGTTCAGTATGTTTTTTATGTGTTGGGGGTTTTATTGTTTTGTTTTTTTAATAACTGCTGCTGGTTTTTGAAAATATTTTTAGTTCATTTCATTAATCTATAAAGAAATAGCTCAGGTAAGCAGAGGAGGGTCAAAAGAAAGCATGCCACAAGACTGCAATAGGTAGGACTCAGGAGCCTGGACCCTCTCTTAACTGTGCTGGAAGTGGCAAATTAATTCAGTTCAAAATTAAATGCTTTCCAAGTCACTCACTAGAGACTGGAATTCAGCCTTTAAATACACATGGGAAATCATCAAATGTGAGTCAATAAAAGAGCGCATTGAAAGCCACTTGTCCTGGCGAGACTCTTCTACACCAGCTTCTGAGAGCACTTCAGAGGGTTTGCAATAGCACAAATTCCACAGCAAGCATAAAACCAGACTGAGTTAACAGTAACCTTCCCTCCATGTTCTTACCCTGTGTCAGCAAGGTAACATTGAATAGAATTTCACCGAAATAAATTTATTTAAACACATTTTTAAAAGTTACTTCCTGTAATTTTATATCTATGATTAAAGGAAAACTGCAGTTGCACTTCAATTATTCCCGAGGGTGAACCAGCTTGTTACTAAAACCAGAGGATACCCTGAGCCTCTGAAGGAGAAAAGCCAGTGTGGAACCCAAATCCAGATGGAGACAATATAGGTGTGCCTGCACAAGGGCAAGAGGTCTTGACTGCACATAGATGGTGCAGTCTGATTCAACCCAGGATGTGGCACACATGTCCACCTTAGGACACCAATTCCCTACACGACACCAGTTGTATCAACTGCACACTGATGTCCAATGACAGCTGGAAATGCTTGAAACATCTGGAAGATACAAGATCTGATGAGGTTCCATGTTCTCCTCTGGCAGGTGGCACAAGGAACCTCAACATTCTGAAGATGTCTGGGTATGAATTATGAATGGTTGACTATTCTAGACTGAGCATAAAATGGCTGCAGTGGATTTTTGTACTCCTGGCCTAGCTGATATTTTAAAATCTCCTTAAGGTGACATTTTTGCTTGGGACTGTAATTAGGAGGTATATGCCTTCCAAAAAAAAAAAAAAAAAAAAAGGAGTGGAAGAGATCAGAAATTCATATAAGTGCCAACATTTTCAGTTGCAAATAGTTTATCTCAGAAGACAAATTTCCGTGTTTACTTTTTTTAAGTGTAAAAAGTATTTCAATTCTGGTTTTACACTCAAATTTAACACAGAACAAAAAAAATTCCCTAAGTTATTTTTCCACAAACACACAATTAATTATCTTCATGTCTTACTGACAAACGCTTATCTTGTAAAGCTCAATCATAGAAAAGCCAAAGAAAATTCACCAGTTGTAAACTAACCTCAAACTGTCTTTGGGGAAGGAATAGGAAGGGCTCTTGCTGCAGAGTCAGAAATTTGTTAGCATTTTACTTAAGAGAAAAACACATAGAATCATAGAACGGTTTAGGTTGGAAGGGACCTCAAAGATCATCCAGTTCCAACCCCCTGCCATGAGCAGGGACACCTCCCACTAGAACAAGTTACTCAAAGCCTCACCCAACCTGGCCTTGAACACATCCAGGGTGTTACCCACAACCTCCCTGGGTAACCTATTCCAGCTTAAACCCATTATCCCTCATTCTGTCATTACCAGACCTTGTGAACAGCCCCTCCCCAGCCTTCCTGTAGGGCCCTTTCAGGTACTGGAAAGCTACTACAACATCTCCTCATAGCCTTCTCTTCTCCAGGCTGAAAAGCCCCAACTCTTTCAGCCTGTCCTCATAGCAGAGGTGCTCCAGCCCTCCGAACATCTTTGTGGCCCTCCTCTGCACTCTCTCCAGCAGTTCCATGTCCTTCCTGTGCTGGGGGCTCCAGAACTGCACACAGTACT